>JNEY01000552.1:0-18494 GCA_020875895.1 Aphelenchus avenae | reverse complement strand
ATAGCAGCCTAAGAAGGCGCTCCAGCAGTCTAGGAAAACGCTCAAGCAGTCTAGGAAAGCGCTCTAGTAACCTAGGAAGACGCTATAGCAGCCTAGGAAGGCGCTCTAGCGGCCTAGGAAGGCGCTCAAACAGTTTAGGAAAACGCTCAAGCAGCCTAGGAAGACGCTCAAGAAGTCTAGGAAAGCACCCTAGCAGTCTAGGAAGACGCTATAGCAGCCTATGAAGGCGCTCTAACGGCCCAGGAAGAGGGTCTAGCAGCCTAGGAAGGCGTACCAACAGTTTAGGAAGCACGCTAGCAGTCTAGGAAGACGCTTTAGCAGCCTATGAAGGCGCTCTAACGGCCTAGGATGAGGCTCTAGCAGCCTAGGAAGGCGCTCCAACAGTTCAGGAAGCACGCTAGCAGTCTAGGAAGACGCTTTAGCATTCTAGAAATGTGCTCAAGCAGTTTAGGAAAGCACCCTAGTAGCCTAGGAAAGCGTTCTAGCAGCCTGGGAAGACGCTATATCAACCTAGGAAGACGCTCTAGCAGTCTAGGAAGGCGCTCGATCAGTTTTGGACGACGCTCAAGCAGTCTAGGAAAGCACCCTAACGCTCTAGGAAGACGCTATAGCAGCTTTGAAAAGCACCCAAGCAGTCTAGGACGACGCTCAAGCGGTCTAGGAAAGCACCCTAGCTGTCTAGGAAGACGCTATAGCAGCCTAGAAAAGCGCTCTAGCACCCTAGGAAGGCGCTCAAACAGTTTAGAAAGCACCCTAGCAGTCTAGGACGCTCTAGCAGCCTAGCTGGGCGCTCTAGCAGCCTAGGATGTCGCTCTAGCAGCCTAGGAAGGCGCTCTAGCAATCTAGGAAAGCTCTCAGTCAAGGGAGACGTCCTATCAGCCTTGGGAGACGTCCTCCCAGCTAGGGAAGCGTCCTCTCAGCCTAGGAAAACGTCCCTGTCAGTCTAGGGAACCGTTCTCCCAGTTTGTCCTCTTAGTCTAGGGAGACGTCCTAGGGATACGTTCGCTTATCCTAAGAATGCGTCCTCTCAATCTACGGAGACTTCTTGTCAGACTAGGGAAGCGCCCTAACAGCCTATGGAAGCGTCGTCTCAGTCTATAGTTAGAGGTCCTCTCAGGCTAGTAAGACACCCTCTCAGTCTAAGGAAGCGTCCTGTCAACCCAGGGAAGCGTCCTGTTAACCCAGGGAAGCGTCCTGTTAGTCGAGGGAGACGGCCTCTCAGCCTGGGGAAGCGCCCTATCAGCCTAGGAAAGCGGATGCAAGGTCCTACCAGCCTTGGGAAGCGTCCTTTCAGCCTACAGCAGCGTCATCTCAGTCTAGGCAGACGTCCTCTCAGGCTAGGGAAACATTGTCTCAGGGGAAGCACCCTATCGGCCTAGGGCAGCGTCCTCTCAGTCTACGGAGTCGTCCTTTCAGCCCAAGCTCCTCTCAGTCTAGAGAAGCATCCTCACAGTTTAGGGAGTCGTCATCTCAACCTTGAAAAAACGTCCTCTCTAGGGAAGCGTCCTATCAGTCTAGGGAAGCGTCCTATCAGTCTAGGGAAGTGTCCTCTTAGTATAGGGAGGCGTCCTCTCAGCCTGGGGAAGCGCCCTATCAGCTTAGGTCCTCTCAGGCAAGGGGGACATCTTCTCAGACTGGGAAGCGTGTACAGCCTGGGGAAACGTCCTAGTAGCCTAAAGAAGCGTCCCCTCCGTTTAGAGAGGCGTTACCTCCACATAGGGAGGCATCCCTCAGCCTAGGGAGGTGTCATACTCAGCTTTGGAAGGCTTCCACACACCAAGGAAAACGTCCTGACAGCCTGGGGGAGGCGTAGGCTTAGGCTCGGAAAGCCTCCTGACAGCCTGAATTGTATAGCTTCCTAACAGTGCGGCCGCGAAGCGGCCGCCTTCCTCTCGTGCGCACTAAGCGGTATCGCACGCGGCAACATGCATGCGGGCACTCATGAGTATTAAGCAGTATCGCATGTACGAGCATGCATGCCATGCTACGTGAAGGTCAGGGCTGGGCGGTGTCGGGTCTCGTTTTAGTCTCGGGTCTCGGTCTCGTGCCTGCCCAGCCCTGGTGAAGGCATGCATGAAGGCATCTGGATCAAGCGCTTTTGCATGCAGGCGCATGCATTTCGAGGACGGCTCAACCCGACGGCGGCCTTCGTGCAGCCATGCGTACAAGAGGAACTTGCTGCTGCCTGATGCTGGAATTCTGGCATACGCATGTATCCTTGCCACAACACCCACCCAAACACAGTAGAGTGCCAACAAAAAGTCTTTTGGCACTAGCCTTTAGCCACCCAGAGTAAACAATCACGAGCAGGCAAAATTTTTGTAAAACACCTCAAGCGTCGTAGCATGCGGGGTAGCGCACACAAGTATGTTATTCGGAGCAGCTTACTTGTTCCGTGACGAGCTGCTCGATCTTCGCCTGCTCTTCGTCCTCTACCTTGTGGGCCGAGTTCTGTTGCGTGATCGTGGTGTACTTCATTCTAAACCGGGCAAATTGTCCGGCTCTTTTCAAGTTCGAACAGATAGGATCACGAAATTTTAATGGCACCCACCTAGCGATGTCGATAGCCTCGTGCAGGCAGATCTTTGCATAAGCTCGCATGATCTGAGACGCATCGAAGGGCATCCGCTTCTCGCCACGCATGAGAATCGGCTTCAACACCTTCGCGTTCAGGCGCTCGAACCGTTCTCGAAGACCGTTGCGGCCGAGCTGGCCGCTGATCTGCTCCACTCCCGCCATTGTGTAGTCAAAACACTGAACGATTTATTTTTGTAGATTTGTCAGAATAATGTCAAAAAATGCTTGGTTAAAAATGGGGAGATGTTTTATTTTTAACGTTATATCGAAAATTTTTTTAAAAAATGATGAAATTTCAGTCAAGCTTATAATTTTTTTGTCCACCTAAAGCAGTAAAATATTTTACATTTATCTCGGTCCTCCCGGGAAAATATCAAAATTGGCCTCGTGTTTCGCGATTATGCTTTCTCGGTTCGTCGAGTGTCTGCGCAAACATTACCAGGGCGAAAACAACGTCAATGTGTAGGTGTGCTGCTTGAGACTAACCCGGCTGTAAACACTCTCGATGACGTTCAGTCTTCGCTCTTCCGCGCACTCGATATTCAGCCACATCAGCAGCGGGCGGAAGGTGATGCCCTGGAAAGAAAATTCGTGAGAAAGCAAAATCATAATGCTTTAAGACGATCCAGTCCTAGTCGTATTTACTTGCGGCTAGATCGATGTACAGTCCCAGCACGAGCAGGCCCAGGGACACTCGCAAGCGGCATGGGAACCGGCCCAGTATGTAAGGGTCTGGCTTCCGACCTGTACCTCAAGCGGCGTGGGCCCGGTCAGGAACCTGGAGACACCATATTACGTATGATAGATTCCCCATGCACCCTTCACAACGCTACCGCATGCACCATAGCGCTATCGCATGCGTCATAGTGCTGCTACATGCATTGTAATTTGTTGTATGCACAGTGGTGCTACCGCATGAACATTGTGATTCAGCATGCATGCGGCATATCGCACGCGAGGTAAGCTTTACCCCTCTCCCAATCGTTCTGCCAGACGCCGTACTAGGAAGAACACTGTGAAACAGATCACAACAACGCATGCATCACTGCATTGGTGCATGCATCGTTGCGATGCCGCATGCGAGGTACTAAGCTTTACGTCGGCCGAGTTGGAATTCTACGGTACATCAATATGATCTTACCCCTCTTCCTGACTCACGACATTTCCAGACGCCACGTACCTGGATGAAGACGGTGAAGTAGATCACGGCGATGGTCGTCGTCACGAACATCTGCTTCGCTGCGATCGTCGACGGCATGGAGACTGCAAGACCGAAGGCAATGGCACCACGAAGGCCACCATAGGACAGAACGACTTGGTCGGCTGCAGTAAACTTCTTCTTTCGGAAGCGGTTCAGAACTGCACACTGGAGGATGACGCCTGGAAGAATAAGCTTGTGTTTCGGTGAGATTCTTCCCGTTTTTAGTCCTTTTCCCACACTTTCACGGGCTTCCAAGCACTTTCCCATTTTTTCCGTGGTCTTTCATGGTTTTTAAATATCCATACCGTCATTCCCAAATAGCGGTGGTACGCCGAACTGTGCAGTACACCGTGCCGTACCGCCTTCCCGTATTTACGCTACGTCAGTACAAAACTCGGGGTAGGTCACCGGAGAGTACGGTGGGCGCCATAAAGTGCCGTGTTTCGCGCCGTACCGTGCCGATTCTTAGTGTAAACTGTATGGCATTATTGGCTCACTACGGGCGGTGTCGGTACGGTACGGAGTACGGTACAGGGGGTGGCGGCCAGTACAGAGTACGTAACATCTCTTTTCCCAACCTATCTCACCATTCTCCTCCTCTTTCATGCTTTCCTATCCGCCCGTGTTGAGCAGCTTCTTCCCGATCTGTATGCCTTCTTGTCGGTATCTTCCCGTTCTATTCATTTCCCATTCACATGCCTTCCCCTAACCCATTCTGGTTCCTTCCTACCTGTGCACCGAACGACGACCGTCAGCCCCACGACGGTACAGACAAATGCCGTATCCCAGTGGTGCTCGTGGATCGTGGAGAGCCGCCAAGATAGCCGAGAGACCGAACAGCTCAGCCACCAGGTAGGCCAGGTATGGGACTGTGAAGATGAACACCGGCGGCGCGATCCACACGTGTCCAGCGTACCTGAAGTGTTGCAATGAATGGAAGAATTTTACTGTCGAATAGACCCTTGAAATAAAGTGCCTACTTGGTCAACAAACTGACGAGGATGGCGAAAGATGATGCCCATGAAGACGCCTCCGAATGAGATGGGGAAGAAGGACAGCCCGCCTGCGACGAAGTCGACCGGTATTAGATTCTCTGTGCCGATGAGCACGAATTTCTTCAGCATTTGATACATCACCTTAAGATTCTTTTTTAGAGAGAGGTGCGGCATTTTTCTTTAAAACTTCAACAGATTTTTTATTTTACCTAATTTAATAATTTTTAAATAATTTTATGAATATGTACAAATAATTCTGAGCCGAAAAATAAAATATTTTGTCTTAGGCACATCTTTAAAGTTTCTGAATCGATGATCATATTCTTACCACGGCCACACCGTCGTTCAGCAGGGACTCGCCGAAGACGTTAATGAAGAGGAACTCGTTGACGTGCAACTCTTCGAAGATCGCAATGACGGCCACCGGATCGGTTGAGCTGATCAGCGAGGCGAAGAGAAGGATCTCGAAAGCCGAGAATTCGACCGAGAAGAATTGGTATTCGCCCATCAGGAAGAGAACACCGCCTGAAGCAAAATATCGACGGTCGTCGTTACATTATTATCGTGTGAAAAACACTAAATTGTTAACCTTTAAAATTGTTTTATTACAGATTTATGTTATTTAATTTTTAATGTTAGCCTTTTTTTAATTCACACGCATTTAATTTTTTAGTGAAATTAGGACAAGAAAAGTTGTAATAAAATGCGTACCGATTACGAGGATGTTGAAGACCGTCCCGAATGCCGCGAACATCATGACAGAATCCAGGTTCTCCAGGAGCTGCCTTACAGGCATTGAATATCCTTAACAATGGTATAATGCTCGAAAGCTAATGCGGCGCTGAAGTACATGCGAGCAAGCCTACCTCCTTCGAAGACGATGGGCGGTAGCAGTGCGAGGAAGAAGATGCTGGAGCTGAAGGAAAAGTTCAGGTGGAATTGCCCGAGTGCGAGGCCAAGCACAAGTCCGACGATGATTAGCAGCGCACTGTCCGGGATCGAGTCGCCCATCTTCTTGTTCGATTGAAGCACTGAAGTGGAACGTTGTAACGGCCAATAAACCAGCACATAGGTAGGTAGAAACGTTGGCTGTACCGATAAGGCGTTCGAACCGTTACTGCCCTTGTCCCTAGAATAAGCGCAGCGCAGCACCCGACGATGGGCCAGGTGGGTCTGCTTATTGCATCTCCGCACTTGGAGACAGCAAATGCGGAAACCATAGAACTGCCAGGTCTTCACGGTGCCCCAGGGTACAACACGCGGTGCATTGCACTAACGCTGCTGCGCAGCACTGCACGGCGATGCTACGTACCATCGCTCAAGTGTAGCGCCTTACTAGTGCTCAGTTCCGAGGCGATGCATGTACTACTTCGCTAAAATGGGCTGTTTCAGCCGCGTTTGTAAGTAGCAACGGCCGAGTTGCATTTGCCGCCTCAGAATTAGCACACTACTACTAAAGCGCCGCAACGTAGCGCTTCGCTACGGGACAGCAGTTGGAGAGATGTACCCTAGTGCAGGTCGTGTTCGAAATAATTATTCCGACGCTAACGAGTTTAAAAGTTCAGATGAAGCCGCCTGATGTCGACGCACAACTTTTTGCCACTGCTTCGCGGTCAAGTTTTAAGCTTTGCGATAAAGGTCGACACCCGTACCGTATTACGGCCCGTACCCGTACCGTACAGCCGTACTTACGGTACGGCTGTACGGTACGGGTGGGTCAGTACGGTACGGCAAGGGATCAGTACGGCTGACGTACTGGAAGCCGTACTGGAAACATTTAAATCCGGACTGAAGGCCGTATTATCATAAAAAATGATCAAAATGGTTACTACCTATTTCTTTTGATATTCCGAGAATGTACGTTAGTATAGGTACCTTGACAGTGTTATAAAAGAGGCAATCAATGGAGAAAATTATTCGAAATTAGTCCAGATTTACGGTTAAGCAACGGTTTAAGCTTAAGCTTAGGCTTATTTTAGCCTTTGCTACCGACTTAGTACGGCTTTTTATTACGGGCCGTACTGAGTACGGTACGGCTGTACGGTACGGGAGGGTCTGTACGGTACGGCCGGGGTTTGCCGACCTTTACTTTGCGAGACTCAGCCTTCGAGGTGCGTCTAGATACGAAATTCACGGCATAGGGTGCTCGGCACTTAGAAACCGAGGAAATTTTAAGTATTTGAGCACACGCAGATGAAACTTACGGCACTTAGCCATACAGGCGAACAACAACCATAGGACGACCGTCAACGGCGATTGCACGTGCTCCCATTGGAACTCGACCACCTGAATGTTTATTGCATGACAGAGACAAACGTAGCTGATGCATACGTGAAACCTCTCCAACGGCTCATTAAAATGCTCTCCGTCACCCCACGTGTCGTTGTGAATGTCGACGAGCTGTGACCTCGATGGCTCGAAGGCAAAAAGCGCAACGAGTGCGCCAAAGAGAAGCCGCTGCATGACCTGAAGTAAGCAGTTGAAAAAAAACGCTGAATGAACGATGAACATTAAGGCCCAGCGCGAGTAAAGTGCCCTCCCTGAAGCATGATGTCCGTCATGATGTCATGATGTGCCTTAATGACCGTCAAATTCGGCGTTTAAAATCATCAAAAATTGTCAAATATGTCCGGCATCCTAGGGCCTAGCTAGCTGCTCGGCTGCGCTTATGCGGCCATCGCCGCTAGTGGGTAAGGAAGAGAGCCTACATTCCCTGTCGTATATGAGCTTGCCTGGAGCGTTGACACGAACCCCATAGATGACCCACATGAAAAACGGATGCTGGTTCTTAACACAATCCCCCGCCCATTCAACCTTAGGGCCGCCTTTCAAAAATCTCCTTCATACATGCCATGAGTGCATGCGATAGCGGGTTCGCTATAGCATGTAGGCAACAGACCGCGCTGATCCCATTATTCAGAAACAGACGCTATATTCGAATTCTCCATGCACGAGGACGATCCCAAGGCTCAACCTGATATAATTTCTCCTTTTTGCTCTCTATGGGAAGCATTGCCATAGCGGGCTTGCTATCGCATGAAAGCATGAAGTTTGAGGGACCCTATTTTTTTCGGACACGTCCTATCAAGCAGAAACTTGGGGATTTTAACTAACTTTTTAAGGGCTCTCATGTCATACCAAGTGTGAAGCGGTGAAAGAACTTTTTTGGGACGCACAAACACCTCCGCTTAAGTGCATAAATATACTTAGGGATGCCGCATAGCATCATCGCATGCACATAGCGTAGCCGCATTCACAGCGGATGCGCATACTGGCATTGCGTGCGTTAAACGTGAAGCCTCCGCTACTTTTGGGCATTCGATAAACTGAGCTGCAACTTGAACTTTTCAGCCCATGCGGAACATGCCGAAAGGCGTCGAATATAGGTACAAACGTGAAACATTGCTGTTACGTGCACATGACGGCCCTTTAATGTAAAAGGAAAGGATGGCCGTTGCTAATTTTCTAGTTGCTTTCTAGCGCAACGAAAGCGAACAAGCGAGGCGAGTATGGCAAGGATTTGCAGGCTTCGGCTATACGACTCCTAGTGCTAGCTACAGCTTCGAGCAAAGACAAAAACTACAATCGAGCGAATCTTTGCGGCGACGACCTCCCATCGGTCCCACGCTAAACGCAGTCGGACCGAAAATATGCACACGTCAACGAGCGCGCCGAAAGCGACGATTGGTCGCCGTGAGTGGCGGAAGTCGTCTGCGATCTGAGTGGGGGATCGTCGACTACGTAGAAAAAGTGTCAAGCTTCTCGAAGGATTGAGAAATCGGCTCGAGATCCTCCGGCCGGAAGAGGTTCGGGCCGGAAGCGAGGAGGTCCTTGCTCCACAAAGCCGACTCCATTGACTCGATGGAGCCCTGCGGAGGCCCGGAACACGTCCGAGAGTGGCGGAGATCAAGCCCCTTTGGCTCCCGATGAGGCACTTGAGCAGCACCGTCGCTGCGCAGCGCGGCAACGAGCCACTCGAACGCGTCTAGAGACCGCTGCATTGAACCGCCGCCGAGTTGCGTCACACGCCGCTGCGTTAGCGCGCAAGGGGCAAACACTTAAAGACCAGGAACATATTTGAGGCTGCTCAGGGCTGAGAGCCTAAGTGACTCAAAAACCGTTGTGATCGATCTGTGCCGAGTAGATCTGCAAAACCTTAGCCAAACGTCAGAGAACGAAATGATGAAAATTTCAACTGAGACTGCAAAGTTGGGGCGGGAATCCGGGGCAGGTGCGGGGCGTGGCGGGGTTGGAGCGGGGAATGAGACGCTAAAAGAACGGCTGACGCGGCCCAAAATCGAAAATAAAACGTTGATGACGAAGAACTCGATGAAGTTCAGCGGTTCGCTTATATCGGTGGAAGTTCTAGGCACGTAAAGCCCGACCTATAAATCCAACCCAAAGAGGTCGAGAAGCGACATGTATTAACAAGTAGACGTCGCTAAGGTACGCCGTTTGCTGTTGGCGCGTTTGCAAACTATTAGGTATAGGTTACAGAAGTCAATTCACTTGTTCGACGCACTCAAGTCCATAAAGTGAGGTCGTGTAGTGAAGTACATGGAAAAACCTCACTCAGGCGACAAAATGAGGACGGCTCAAATTATCGCCGAATAAAAACCGAAATTTATTAGCTTCCTACTGACTAAATATGGTATGTTCCGCGACGTAAAACTGCCTAAATTCCTTCACTGGCGCGGCTCGCGAATGCTGAACAAAAGAGAATTCAGGCGTTTAAAGGACGCTCGAAACGCGCTTAAACTCACGCGATAGCTTGCGGCGTGTCTTTAAAGGTAGCAATTACGTCTCGTAGCCGAAATTTATGCGTCTGACGTCGGCATCCAAGCAGAAGATAATGCCATCAAAGAATGTGAGAAAAGAGTGACTATGCTCGAATACTAGCTGGACAAACGACAAGGCATCTTGTTGCAAGAGGGTTGTAACTCAATCCGATCTTACGCGAAATGCTCCTTTAGACGAAAAAGCTCACTTTAAGCTTGGCGTTTTGCAGCAATCGTAAAATTCAAACATGGCACAATATCAAATAAGTGGCCGGAATGATGGTCTCATCTCTATAGCAAACGGTTCCGATTCGTTTCCAAAATATAAGACCGATACCAGTTCTAAAAATGACCGATTATCGATGCTGATTCCGATTCTAAGATCTAGCGTCAGCACTTTCTGGGCAAAGAGTCAGAATAAAATTAAAGTGAATTCTAAAATTAAAGTGAGTGCAATCATGCTAAGTGATGACTTCTACCCGAACAAACATCGGCTAGGAATCGGTGTTAGCGATCTTTGGGACGACTCCAATTTGAAAAAAAGCTGATGATCGATGTCCGTTGAGGTTCGCTCCCAGTCTTGCTTCAAACTCTTGTCGCAGTACCTTGAGCTGATGCGACTTTGTAGATCCCACCCACTACAATCGTCCGCCCAATGCTACTGCTATGCTCTGCAGAAAACGGACCGTTGCCGGTGCTAATCTGCACTCGTTGGAATGCCAATAGTTTCGGCAAACTTGATCCCAAGAAAGTAGCTTCTTTTCAACCCAGAGATTTCTCCGCGGGAGTTTTTCGTCAGCTGGCGTAAACCGTTTCTCGAGGGCGGTTGTTATTTGATCTGCCGTTTACGCCGGCAGCGCTTTAGTAGCATTGTTTGCTGCTGATCGAGCTCGCCTTGCGCGGACGCGTTGATTGCGCGCAACAATGGGCTGCTCGGCGCGTAGGTGGTCATCGCGCACTGGAGCTCTTGGAGTCAGATTGCGGTGAAAAACCAGATCATAAACAAGCGCGCTAATGTCCTGCGCCGACGAGTGCAATGCGTAAACTGGGTAAGCCTCACTGGCGCACGGTGTAGCGGGAGGTGGTCAAACAACAGTCGCCTCCAGAAGTCCCTTTCCGGAGTATAAAAAATTATGGCAAGAGGTCTAAGTTTTCATGGAATTTAGCCAAGTGAGCCAAAAATGCCTCATGCGGGCCGGTTAGGTCGAAATCGACTCGCACCTCTAACCCATTAAAAGTCCTAGTTTTTAGCGCATGTCCAAGTAATCGCTCCGGTTATTTTGTCACCCCTCCGAACCGTCCTCTTTTTGATATGATCCCTCCCCCTATCATCACACAAAAGGGACCCGTCACTTCCTCGTCATCGACATTTGGAGTTGGAGAACCCTTCGGTATCACTGGTATTCAACCTTGAGCAACATCGTCTAGAGAAAAATTTAAGCAATGAGCTGCAGATTTCGTATATGTCGCCATCCTAGCATGCAACGCGTACCACGCGCGCGCTAGGCAGCCATTGGATCCCTTACGTATAGGTACGTATGGGCGCAGTAGAACCGAGAAATTCCTGACTAGGTATGGCTTTCCAGTCTCTTTCTCTACGACATGTGTACCAGGAATAGCCGGGAGGCGCACGGCGTTTGAAACTTTCACTCAAAAGATGCTTGTATTTTTCACTCGATGCGGTTCGCGTTGGCATTTTTTACCCGTCAAACATGCATTACACATGCTAAGGCTGGAGGAACTGTTGTGCTCATCTAGCTCCAGGGATAGAATAGAGCCTCAGAGCAAGATTCTGAATTCTGATTCAGAATGCTCAGACTTTAGACACTCTATCTAGGAGTTTATTCAGCACTCCGACTCAGGAAAAGCGGTGGACGTTTCATAGGCAAGAACCTAAAAAACTTTCTGTCGCAGCCCAGGTCCGGATATGACAACCCGTGTAAACTTTAACGACGGCAAACTACGGGCGATCAGTATTTTGTAGCAGAAGGTGCGACAAAACTTTTCTTGATCATTTCCAGGTCGCCATCAACAATAGGGAAGCCATCTAAAAGGCGCCAGCGGATAAGTCGTTCATCCCGCCGAATCTCGGCAAATATTTGCTTTCGCGGCCTTCATCGGGGACGCAACAAAAGCTCGTCCATTTTATAAACCGTTCGATGTCCGCGTGAACCAAATTGTGTGTGCAAGCCGCAGCACCGGCCTGTGCACGCGGCTTCTGCAGAGGTGCGAACAATGGGAGCGTCTTGCGTCAAACAACCTCTGATTTGCGGGTGGATTTTAAAGCGTGTAGCTGCACGATTTGTACCGCTTCAAATGATCTGGTTCTGAGCAAAGAACACTTTGATGCGTAGGTGATAAACGTGGGTTCAATGTATGCCGAACGACCGTCGAAATTCCTTATTCAGGGAGTGCAAGTGACCTCGCAGGTGTTGCTTTAAGCTCTATGCTGAAGCCAGGACAAGATGAGGCCGCCTACCTGAGCAAAGGTCTTAGTTTACACAACCCAGAGCAAAAAGAAAGGTCTTTACAGACGGACAATTTCCACAAGCTGAAAACTCCGTAGCCAATTGCGCAGTACCATAAAGTTTTCCTTCGAACATGGAAGAACACAAAAAAACGTGAATTAACGGAATCGGCGGCCTCCAGTCCGAGCTACGAGACCCTGTTTAGCTCCAGGACTGTACGGGTTTCGTTGCCGGATTTGTTACGGCGGAAAAGGAGAGTGTTATGTAACCTTGGAGAGACTCGGAAAAAAACGGATATCTTATTGCGAAGAAACAAAAATTAACTTAAAAATGCTAATTTATAAGAAACTGATTACGTTTTGATAGCTTATATTAGCTTCTCACCAAACCCCTGTTTTCTCTGTGTCGTTTACGTTATAATTTTACGAATGCTCAGCCCACCAGAAAGTACATATTGCTTAGCTCACGGTGCGCCACGCGTTCGCCCAGTGCCAGTTGAGGGACGAAGTTCTCAGCTCAGGTCGATCGGCTCGCGTTGTTAGCGTGCTGAGGGCAAGCACGACGATAGTTGAGCCCTCGTCATATTGCAGGCGAGCCTTGAGCGGTCATTTTGTGCATTGTCTGCACTGCGATACAGACGCGTTGTCTCCGAATCGACGTAAGTACGTCGGCGGGTCGATGCATTAACTGTTTCCGACAAGCAGCACTCCAGACTGTCGACGATAGTCCAACGCGATTTCTCGAGAAGAGAGATAAAAGATCCACCTTTTTGTGGGATTCTCTCCCTCTCGAAGGCTACTCTCCTGTGACCAGGATTGGTTAGGTGGGCGTTTAGCAAAGGCCATCCGCTAAGGCGAACGACCGCTTGAAGGCAGGAGGATAAATTACGAGGCAGTTGCATGCGGAACTACTTATGTGAATGGGCACTTAATCATGTACAATGGGGGGGGGGGAAGATCGGTGCAATGTCACTCGACGGACATTTTCAGTGGCATTGCCAACCATCGAAAGAGGCTCAGCGCGAACTCCGAGTAGAGCATAATGCTCAAAAAGACGCTGAGTCGCGTCTGCGTGCTGTAATGCCGTCTCCAGAGAGCGATGACGAATAAATTCGTCCTGAATGACCAGGAATGTTTGAAGAATTCGAAGCAGAAGTTACCGCTTCAGTTTCCGTACCTGTGATTATCGAAGAAGATATCAATGCCGCCCCTTTTAAGCCCACCTTTACTGATCTTCTAGCGTTCTTGCACTGATGCCTTTCTTTCAGACTTCACTGTGTTTTAGTTGTTGTTCATTTTTGAAGAACTGTCTCGAACGGAGAAGGAATAAACAAGTCATGGCAAATATTCTGTATTTTTTGCGCAAATCGTCGTAAACGAATGGTCGTTTAACGAATCGTCGTGATACCATTTCGATTTTGTTAACGAACCGTCGTGTAACGAATCGTCGTGATACCCGGTTGGTGGCGACGACACGTTTTAAAACCGGAGCCGGAATCCGCATCGAATGTCGGTCGCTTCTTGGAAACGGAATCCATATAACGAATTGTTTTTAGGTATGTTTTGAAACCGGTTCGCCATTGGCTGAGCTATGAGGGCCAAGCTGCACAGTCAATGCCTAAATGGTTTGCGTCACTCCAATACTCTTCCGGCTTTTTCCTAAATGAACCCTTAACGATGTGTTGAAAGATAAAGTTGCGTTCCTTCTCCGACAACCGGCTACGAACCCCTGATCGTCATCAATTAGGGAGCTGTCCGGGCGGCGTTTTTGTGTTTGCTTTGTGGGTCACTTTCACTCTTGTCGTAGCGGCAGTGCAGCGCAGTACAGCGCCGCAATGATAAGTCCATTCGCGGATGAAGGGTTTCGCGACTAAGCGAATCGCGCGCTTTTTCCGACTGATCAGACGTTGATTAATGATCGTCCGCGCCGCCGCCTGGGTTCGGTTTCGTCCGCCGGGAACGACATCGCGCTTTTAGAGCCCCATACTTTCCTTTTATTTGCGAGAGATGAACTCTTAAGTGGGTAGGAAACTTAATGGATCGAAGTCGTGTTGTAAACATTTTATTTGTTCCTCGGGGCGTCATCGCTTGAACCCGATGACCCAGCATACTTTGGTCAGCAAGGACCAGACGTCGTTGGGAGGTGCGTAGGCGCGTGTGTCCTGGTCTTCGACTCCTAGCCATGAAGATTCCGTGTTAGCGTCACGGATTCCGAAAGGTTTATTTGCCGCAATGTCAGCATTTGCGTTCTGCCTGCACCGTCACTGCACGGAGCACGCACATTCGGTGCTGCTAGCTACATATTACATGGCCAAAAAGAACCATCTCTATTCTTACGTAAAACCCTAAGTCTGCCTTCAGGCCCGGTTTCGTTTCCTGATTCTGCCTAAATGGCACGAATTCGTGCTAGAGTTGCCGTACGGATCGGCTTGGTACACCAAGCCCCTGGAACGAACCCCGGCCCCGTAATTTTTGGCCTCCACTATGGCCCGATTTTCAGTTCGGGCGCCGATCCCTAAGTGAGTGCTCCCCCACGTCCCGTTGACCGCGCATGCCCTCCTCCCCTCCGCGCACCGTAATGACACGCCCTACAACGGCACGGCAAGGCGCATTACCTCTACGACACTGTGAACGACGCATAGTGTCTGTGTCAGCAACCTCGTGTCTGCTTAGTACTCTATTTGGACGGAACAATGTGGCTCCATCGGTCGGGTTCTTTTCGAAGTTATTATCTCCGGCCTTGACCACTTCCTTCTCCGGTTACCCGCTGGGTGCACCAGTATCGAAGCGTGTCACACGTTCTGCCGGATTAGCGCACCGCTAGACGCGACCATTTCGGACGCGTTAAAGGTTCAACTTTAATCCTGTAAGGATGCGGATTGTTCCTCCATCAATGCGATCGTACTTTGTTCCATTTATTTCGAGACACAATATTTATCTGGGTTGCTGCAGTCATTCCTTGCGTCGCACTCGAAGCCTGTTGGTTCGTAAAGAATGGTTATGTGGCGAGTGCCAATGCGGATGGCAGGCCCGGGGCACTACGTTGACTAATGTAGCGGTGCTACTCCCATATGAGGCCGCCTCGTCCGTCCCCTTCGAGCAATTTGAGAAGTTTAGGCTTAGAACTGCTAAATCTTTCGGCGATCTTAGGTACATGAAATAAAAAGAAGAAAAAAAGGCCTGGTGCCGCAACTTGTTGCGCAGCTCGCAAATGGGACTTTCACGAAAGTTACCAAAAGGGGGCAAACAGAAGAAGAAGGAAAATACGGTAAAAAACGTAGCTTCGACTACGGGTTTTCGGAGTCTCTGACTCCTTTCCCTGGCTCTCGGAAAAGCTCACCTACTTCATGTGACGCTAGTTTCCGGGTTCCTGAAAACGTTCTTAGCTTCCAGTATTCCCGCTAAAGTAAGCCCGCGGGCTACTTTTTTAAATATCCCAATTTTAGAAATTCCTAGAATTAAAAAAATACAGAAATCTAGGAAAATCTGTAGGACTTTTCCTGCACCTGTGGTTTCTAGTTACCTCGTAATAAGCATAACATGGACCTTCATTGCGATTTCTGCGTGCCTCGGACGGCTAGGGAACAAAATGGGAGGCCTAAATTAGAGGGGGATTACTTTAAAGGGGATTTAGTTTAGAGGGAAAATGGTATTCTTTGCACCTATAGATAACTGAACCTGCGAAAACAGAATGAATAACCCCAATTTATTTGCATAATAAGGTCGGGCTGTAGTACCCGTTGGTCGCGTCGAGTTTGATGTCAAAGATATAGGAGCATTAAGTTAAGCGAGCTAGCTTTTCGCAGCGGATCAAATAAGGTTGAAGAACACGCGGATTCGTTCACGTTATTCAACGCTTTATTCTGGAGATTCACGGTATTTTGGCGTTTTTTCGTGCTCTTCTTCATTCCTTGACAGTACACCCGCTTTACTGCGATGATCAGTTCGGCTCAGAAGGAACTACCCGTTTAGCATATTCGCTTTAAAGCAAAACTGCGCGCTATCATTACCAGTCCTCGCTACGAGCAGACACCCATGACTCATCGCTGACCCACAACATCGTCGCTCAGTCATGCACGTTCGTTATGCGATAATCGTCTTAGTTGTCGCTATCGTGGAAAGCGGTAAGCTTCCTGTGCGTACCATGATCTGCAAGCTTTTTGTCAAAATGCCTTTGCGCAACTGCGCCTTCATAAATCAAACGAAGGTGCGATGGAAATGAGTGAACGTCGCTCCGTCGTGGCGCAAAATTACCGATCAACGATCCCCACGGAGCAGACCGGAATACCGCATCCCTAAGAGAGCATACGGAAAATACTCCAGCATGACATGGGAAGGGGGTCGCTCGACGCTGCCGAAAACTTACAACGGCGGGGGGGGGGTGTCTCAGGGCATTGGTGACGTCAGCACAAAATTTTGCTAAAGGTATACCCGGCCACAGGCGAAGCCTAGCAATTTTTCTAACATTTTTTACAATATTGGTGAAAATGCCTCTGGCGAGCCGATACAGCAGGTAACTCAAATTGTATTTTTCTTCGGAAACTAAGATGACGAAGCGACAAGGGGGAGGGACTAAACTAGGCAGACGTATTTTCTGGAAGCTCACTAAGGCCGGCAAGTCCTCTCAATCCCATCTTCGGCCCTGTGAAACAGAGTAAGGCTCCACGGGGTAATAACGACCCCAGAAAGCCTTTAAAATCATGGTTTTTATCTCTGTCTTTTAAGCCGTCCAAGGGAAAGCTGGGATGATAGTAGAAATAAGAAAATTTAATGAATTTCGTGGTTTAATGCCATTCTAGCGGGCCTCTGGGATATGT
This sequence comes from Aphelenchus avenae, assembly GCA_020875895.1. NCBI lineage: Eukaryota > Metazoa > Nematoda > Chromadorea > Rhabditida > Aphelenchidae > Aphelenchus > Aphelenchus avenae. The sequence goes on along the minus strand of JNEY01000552.1, from coordinate 1,659 downwards.
TTAGCTTTACTCTTGTTGTACGGTCCAGATTTATAACATAAGAACAAGTTCCAATTTAAGTTTTTGTAGAAATGCACGTAAGACTCGCTGAGTAGATGCATGTAATGGCCTACGGTCTCGAAAATTATGTAAATAGTTGCAGGGCTCGCCGTCATCTCGGACGCCCCGAAGGAGCCGGACCTTTCAAAGTTCGAGAAGCTGCGCGTGAACTCGAAGAACTACGACAAGATCCACAACATGCACAAGAACCACTACTACGGCGCGCTGAAGGCGATCATCGGGCAGCTCGGCAGGGAGCTCTACCGGAAGCTCCCGATCGGTTAGCGTTTTGCTCAGTTCTTTCCGGGACCTCCGCTCCGTCCGTAGTTTTCCTGGAGCTGGGATTTTATGTTTTGGAGCAGTATAGAGATGCGACTAGAAAGTAGGGATCCGGAACACCACCCGGCCCGTCCACCCGTCCCGTCTTGAACGGGACGGGTTTTGAACAGATGGTTTTTCTAAACAACAAAACGATCTTTATTTAACGGAATTGTGACCCAATGACCAATCGTCGCTTCGAAATTTTTAGCCGTGACCCATACGTGCGTGACGCAAACGACTACCTACCTAGTATCCGACTAGCTCTACACAGGCCAGGATTTTCCCCATTTTTTTCGTTTCTCGTTTCATACCGCTTCATTAGCACTCGGACTTAGTAGTCGTCCGTTGACGCCAACCGATCGTCGAAAACCGAATGCCTGGGGCGGTTTGAACTCTCGCAAGCTCAAAAGATTAAAGTTTTTGTTTTAATCGGCGCCGCATTGGACGTAATCATTTCTTGCCCGCGCGTCAACCACTACCTATTTGGGGTTTACGCCGGGCTGCGGGATAGACGTTTTTTGTTGCACAAATCGCTTCAGACAGAAAGTACCGGTAATTCCCTAGAAAAAGAAGAGACGGGCCACGCTATAGCTTGCTAGCTTGGCGCAATGCGCAAATCCGGTCCTGCAATCCGAATAGAACGAACCAACCTTTGAACTCAGTAAATTGCGTTCTTTTGTGACGGTACCGATTAATACGCATGATCGTAAGCAAGCGTACAGCGTGACCTGCTGCCCGCATTTTCCTACTTGTACCCAGTACGTCGTTCATGGCCATACACAAGTTATGGCACATGAGATACTGCTAAGTGCATGCGATGCTGCTGCTCGAATTCGATACCGCTACTCGCATGCGCTACCCTATGCTCATGCGCGATCGATATGCTCAGGCACTACAGCCCAAGCGGTAAAACTCTGCAAAATCCGCATTCTGCCTGCATTGCTTACGAGCACCAGCATGCAAGAATCGACGAGAAGCAGAAAATGCGCTGACTCAGTATAAGCGCCTGTTCTGTAAGATACTTGCTTTTCCTTTTGCGACTGCTCATTATAAGCGTCATACGCATTTCCCTTATTAATTAAAGGATAGGTATATGCCCATCACTTAACGTTTGGCCCTACGTGCCCGTTTAGACGAGAAGTGGCGCCTTGCTCGCTGCCTGGACCGCATCGAGGACCGTCGCGACTTGATCGAGTCGGCGCGTTGCGTCACCGACAGTCGCTACCGGAACTGGGAGATCTGGTTGGAGGAGGTCATCGAGGATGACGCCATCGCCCGCGACGGCGGAAAGCGAAAGTC
>JNEY01000551.1:109972-123233 GCA_020875895.1 Aphelenchus avenae | reverse complement strand
CGACAAAAAGCATAACGTCAACCACACCGCGAAATGCACCTGCTGGAAGTGGCTCGACGGCACGCCGTTCAAGTACGAAAACTTCGCGCCGGGTCAGCCGATAAACTTACGGAAGACCGAGTGGTGCACGGAAATCTTGCTGCCGCGATCGAAACTGCCAGTGGGAACGTGGAACGACTTGCGCTGCGAGGCACACAAACGATCGGCGCTGTGCTCAATGGCGCCCAAGCCACAAGCAAGACCGACACCGGCCGGAACACGCAAGCCTTCTACACCACGGGCTAGGCGTACGCCGGCCGGAACAGCCAAGCCGGCCACACGACGAGCCAGTGCGAAACCGGCTCGAACACCCAAGCCGGCTACACGACGAGTGACCCCCAAGAAAGGCCGACCAACCCCACCGCCTCTCGCTTGCCCTGCTGGCTGGGTTCATTGTCTCAAAGCAAAGAAGTGCTACAAGGCAAGTATTTTTCCCAAGAATTATGAATCAGTAAGAATCTTTATACATTAAAGCGCTGGTCTGGGTTCATCCGCCAAAAAGGTTCGCTACCTGGTCTTGTTTAGTATCATTCGATAGCACTAAACAGTTTAGTAAAACCGCCCAATTATACCTTAGCTAGCGGCTGAACTGAGCTTCGCGCCGCAGGCGCCACTATCGGGGATTTATCCTGGCTTAAACATGTCGTTCGGCACATGATTGACAAGTGTCTTCTTTTTCCCCGCTATGCATGGAAAAATCCAAAAAATAGCGCCAAATTTTGCACAGGATGTCCTGTAGGCGTCGGGGAGGGTCCCGTGCTTACATGCAATAGCGGGCCTTGCTTACCATGATGGGCGAGAAGGCCAAAAAATAAATCAGACCTAAGAGGGCATGGGATTTTGAAATTGGCGTCCATTTTTCGAGGCTGGGCCTCTGGGGCTTGGGGCGGGAGGGGAACGGGTGTATGGCTCTTGCACACATGCAATAGCAAGCGCGATCGGATCGTACAAAGGACTTTAAAATTTACAAGCTAATTTCCATTAAGAGCGTGAAATTCGGAGAGCATTTTCCACCTGACGAACGATACTGATTTGCATGCTTTAGCTGATCCACGGGGGATATACTCAGCCGATGGCACAAACGCGGTGTCGAGCGCTTGGTGGAAACCTTGCAACGATCGACTCTGCCGCAGCGACGCAGTGCCTAAAAGGTGAGTTGCGTATCCAAATGCATTTTCGTTTTGAAAGTAGATCAATTAAAAGACCGAAGTTGCGTTTCCAATCGTGTGCGTCGATGAGCCCAAGGGATTATGGAAAGCATACTTAGGTGACGTCGGAAAGGCCGCTCAAAAAGCCACCTCAGCGTGGATCGGCCTCGTGGACACCAAGGCGAACAGCAAGCATACAGCTAATTCCACGTCTTGGAAGTGGCGTGATAACTCGCCTTACAACTACGAAAACTTTGCGGCTCGTGAGCCGAACAACCTCGGAGGAGAAGGAAAGGAGTGGTGCACGGAAGTCTACCTGCCTGCGTCGACGAAGCGCCCGGCGGGAACTTGGAACGACAAGGGCTGCAATTACACCATTCCTGCGCTGTGCTCGGTGCCGGCGAAAGGAACCCACGGCATGCACAGACCAACAGTAGTGCCTTCCCATGCGGCAGGCCGTCGTTGACGCACGTATCATCCAAGTTGACGGCCAAATGAGCTGCCTTGCACGAAACCTGACTTGATATTGTTCCCAACAGCCGATATTTAAGATATATTTATCTCTTATTTCTGCAGTTGTAGTCCGTTGAATGCTGAATACTATAACGTAAGACGATTCAGCGCAATAAACAACTGGACATCATCCTAACAGTTCTCTACTCCACTACTACAACATCAAGTTGGGAATTTGCGGGTTTGCGTGCATGAGAAACCGAGACTAGCCTTGTTTTGCATATATTGCGGTCCTTTGGACGGGGGTTAAGCACTTGAACGAGCCCGTTATTGTATTGCATGCGCCCAGTAGGCCCGAAAGTAGGGCAAAAACGTTATGATACACGACGTTCGGACCTGCATGTCATGCTGAGAATATGCATGCGTGTTCTCATGCTTACATTGCGATGTCGCATGCTAGTGGTATCGGACGTAGAAGAATTCGCATGTCATGCTACAGCTGACATGTTGGAAATATAAACCTTTTGCGAAGGTGCCCTGTGGCACTTTTCGTTCCAACAGGGGTAATACGGTATGCATGCAGCTCGTAGCGTTAATGCGTTGCATTCGCATTTAGTACCAGCCGATACGGATGCAATGTGTGTGCATAAAAGGCTGAAGAATTGGCGTACACATATGCCATAGCCAAGTGTAGCAACTGAGATGAATGTATAGGCATCCGTCTTAAGGATATCCCAGCATGGTGTCTGTTCTACTACACCGCGTGTATGTTTTTTGGTGTGATAGTTAGCCTGCTCAGACTGCTCGGCTCGTCGTTTTGCCCCTCCAAACGCGATGACAACAAGTGTAATCAGCTCTGCCTACCTTGACAAGACAAGGAAAGATAGGAAAAGAACTGGTAGAGCCGATTAGACTGAATATCTGTAGTGTCTTTCCTTTGCCGTCAGTGTTAGTTGGCCCGTTTAGCTTCGGTCCGGTTATTTGTATTTCCCCGACATTTGTATTGTATTTGTATTTCCTCGGGCCCCAGTGGAACACTCTAACTGGTCTCCCTTATCCGCGACCTATCGGCCCCCGGTAGCTCCCTACGAGCCACTTCTTATTGCCCACAATAGCTCCATTTGAGCCTTCTTTCTGGCTACCTTACGCCAGGGTTATCAGTGCATCTTAGTTATTGCTTAGTCCTCTTTATTGGTCGGCACCAGGGATGGGGACTCGCCGAAATAAAACCGAATCCGAATCCGAATCCGAAGCAAACGCCAAGATCAAAACCGAATCCGAATCCGAAGCAAAACGACCGAATTTCCGAATTACCGAATCCGAATTTCCGAATCTTGCTTTAATGATGGCCAATCAGTTGAGTAAAATTCGAGTACATGAATTACTCGGTTCCTCACCATTCGACCGAATAAAAGCAACTGCGCTAGAGCTGATCCTGCTGCGGATTCGTTACCGAAAAAGGGGGATCAGTCTAGGTTTCGGTTCCAGTTTCGGTCGAAGACCCGTTTCGGTGGTCGATGCAGGTGGTTTCGGCCGTCGGCCGAAGGGCGCCGCGAAAAGAAATGGCAGGGTGGACCTAGGTAGATTTGAGCAGGGGGCTGGCCAGCCGAAAATTGAGGGGGCCTTACCAAAAAATGCTTTAGTCCCCTCTTAGGTAATTTCAGACAATGTCGATTTTTGACCATTTTAGCGCTCAAAGTCCGTGGTCGTAAAGGGATTCCACATGAACTTATTCCGCCGCAGGCGCCGCCAGAGCGATATTTGTTCTTTCGTGGCAAAAAATCATTGAAAAACTGGCATCTTGTCACAACAGATAGCCCGCCCGACCTAGGAATGTTGGAACACACATGGCAAAAATTCGTCGAAAATTTGTAGGTGCCTTGGTCCGCCTACCCCCGTCGTGGGCTTCGGCCAGAGACGGGGGAGCCTGGCTCCCCAGCCCCCCTAGTTACGCTACTGGACTTGAGACATGTTGTCTCGGTTTCGAGAGGAGACGAGTTCCGGTTTCGGTCAGGGGGTCGGTTTTGGAGCAACCCTGACGGGCTCCTTGTGGGTTCAATATGAGGATATGCTCTTCCTTAAGGACATCATCTGACATGTACGATTTGCACTTACGTCACAGATCTTTTGCCCTTTTTGGTCAGTAAAAGGTTCAGTCTTCAGGAAAGAAAAGATTATAAAAGATTCGGAAATTCGGTCAAAATTTCGAATTACCGAATCCGAATCCGAATTCCCATTCCTGGTCGGCACGGGTCGAACTCCCGTGGCCGAACACTGGAACGACGGTCCTTCGACGGAAGCCGACTTTATAGCCGGCGTCTTGGGCAAATCCCTTCCCACAAGCCCCTTAAGCAACAAAGCGAAGTAGATCATGAGAGAGGGAATTGGGCGTGTCGATCCGAGCAGCTGTTGTTGATCGGCGGTGGCAAGTGGCGCGTAGGCGAACGCTGACGTGTAACAAGGCGGCTTTGGGCGCAGCGCGTCGGAACCGGCAAACTGGGGAAAAAATCGGCGAGATCCCTGACATACCTAGCTGCTAGAAACTGCCTATAAGCGAGGCAGTCCCCGGCGTTAGGGTCAGGAACGATAATTCCTTATTTCGATACCAAACTTAATTTTGATTTGATTTGATTTATTGCTTCGCAACATCACAGGTATGTCAACGAAAACAAGAAATGATACACCAACATAAGGACATGAGTCCATGTGAGTTGGGGGTTCAAATCAGTGGACGACATTGTAATACGGGAACGTAAGATTGGAAAGAATAAAGGAACGGTCAAGAGAACGGGCAAAGTTGGCAAAGGATGGCGCGTTATTGCACAAGTCTGTGATGAGAGGAAGACCGTTCCAGGCGTTAATGACACGGTGCCACAGTGCATATTGAGAGACAGGCTACATACGTTGCGTACAAACGACGTACAACAAGTCTCTCGCTATGTTTTCCCTCACATGCCCCATGCTACATACGATGTGACAAGCGACATAGTGCACATGTTTGCTGTGTTTGCACTTAGGTTGTCAGAACCTCGTAGAATTATGACAGAATCGAGCATTAAAATGATAGTAAGCTTGTCGTGCGTCGCTTGACAAACAATGATGAAAAGAAACAATGGCGCCCGTCTTGCAAAAACAACTGCAATCTTGCTAGCAAAACGTTCATGGCGCCATTACTTTCCTGTATATTAGGGTGCCGCGAAGGTTCGGGAATCATTCGACCTTTCAGTCGGCGCCTATGTCCCCCCATAGCTCCGCTGCTTCAGCAGGATTCCGGCTCATTTTGGCATGGGACAGGGCGTAGCTAGCCCCCCACGCTCCTGTGACGGAGGGCGGACGGCAACGGGACCTTTCCTTGTTTTCTTTTAGCCTCCGAACCGCCACCCAAAGTTGCCTTTTCTCGTGCTTGTTTTCGACAGAGTTTTTTTTAAAGCAAAGTCTTGTACGGCTGACCATGTAAGCTCAGGCGTACGCAGAATTTGTTTATCTCTTTCGCGCATTTTCGCTAATTCTGTCTCTCACACACAGGAAAACAGGACTGAATTTAGATTACGGAGTTGCGTCTCAAAACTTTTTAAAAGATTTTTGTAGAGATGCCAAAATCGCAATGCTTTTATAACGCTCATATGAGGCCCACACTTTGAGAATATTGTCGTAAAATGTTGACGAAGGCAAAGCGCGGATCAAGTACAGCTTTGGTTTTCGACTATGACTGTTGGCTTTTGACTGTGGTTTTCGGAGGACGCTAAATAAGACACGGGGATTTTGGCCTTTTTAACGGTGCTCACATTTGTGCCTTCAAATGTGCTGCGTGCAAAGCGCTGATGTCCGCTATGTGACTTGCGAAAACGCGAGCATTGTACGCGGGAAGTAAACACACACGTAAGATTCGCGGCTTTGAATGATGTTGTTTAGATGGTACATCTCGTACTCTTGGCGGTAGTGCTGTCAAGTTTATATTTGGCGCATGGCGGGCTTCCGACAGCGGAACCTCCGAAGTCGTCGTGCCCGGACGGTTGGAGCTATTGCCCGGCCGCATCACGCTGCTACAAGGTAATTAGACAACCTCAACTGAATTCCAACGATTTTGAGTCACCTAAAAGCAAGTTCCTGTAGATTTATTGAAGAGTTTTAATCCAAAATTGCTAAGAAACATCGCTTGCTGAACTAACAATGAGCACATGTTCAGTGGACGGACGGAGCGTTCACTCAGCCCGAAGCAAAGTCGCAGTGCCGGACGCTTGGCGGAAACCTCGCAACTATCGACTCGGCCGCCGCCACTCAGTGCCTGCTAGGTGAGTTAGCACTGACAATAACGTAGTATGGGATGATGCTTTGGCGTATTTGAAAAAAAGAATTTCTCGTAGAAATTGGGATAAGCGACTCTGGCTTGCTCTATTTCTGCTTGTACCTACACAGTTGGAAAGACAATGGAGTAACCCATCCAACTAATGTTATGTCATCTATACTAATTTACGATAAGAAAAAAGGTAGGATAAACTGCAAAAAAGATATTTGCATAGTATGTGTGTAATGGCGACACGAATTACATGAAGCATGCTTTAGACTACGCCGGAAAATCCTCGCAAGAAGCCACCTCAGCATGGATCGGACTTGCGGACACGGAAGAGAACAGCAAGCATACGGCGAACTGCACGTGTTGGAAGTGGCTTGACGGCTCGTCATTCAGCTTCGAAAACTTCGCACCTGGCCAGCCAAACAACGCAGAAGCCAAGGAATGGTGTACGGAGGTCTTTCTACCCGGGTCGAATTATCCACCGGGAACTTGGAACGACGAGCTCTGCGAGGCATACAAAAGACCGGCACTGTGCTCGGTACCGGCCGCACCAATGCCGTCGACCACAAACGCTGTGACGACTACGGCTGTTACAACGGAGCCGCCCTGCGGCCCGCCTCAACAAACAGCAGAACCCTCACCTGCGACGGGTTCGCCCACGTCGCCCACAAAGGCAACGACGCATATCGCATCTACGGCTGAACCTCCCTGCCCATGTGAATTGGGGACGAGCCCAACAGGTCCAACCAGGCCGAGAACAACACGAGCTAGCCCCATTCCGTCAAGAGCGTCGAAGCCGTCAAGGCCACCAAAGCCTACACCACGAGCTACCCCGAAACCGAGTCGACGAACAAGAGCGACTACGAAAGCAGCGAAAGTCTCCACTAGCGCAACGACTCTCCGTTGTCCGGCTGGCTGGGTTCACTGCCGTAAAGCATCGAAGTGCTACAAGGCAAGTCGGAACTATTTTTCCTAAGCATTCTGTTCGAGCGGAAAAAGTCTGAAAATTAGTGAGCCGAATTCGCCTCTTACAAAAAAAACGAGAGACAGTATAGTAGCTGATGCAAGCTTTGCCCGTGATGTAATTAGCAATTATTAGCTGGTCAGTGGGGGATTCACTCAACCTCAAGCACAAAAGCGTTGTCGAGAACTAGGTGGAAACCTTGCAACCATCGCCTCGGCCGCGTCCACTAAATGCTTAACTGGTGAGTCATGAATGCACGCGCCTGAGTGCTATGCACTTTCGGAAGTTTTTGCACTGCACTCGGATCGAAACACCCGAAACATAGGACAGACATTATCCACTTCGTTCCTTAGACTACGTCACGAAAACTAAGCAAAAGGCCCAAGCAGCGTGGCTTGGACTCGTGGACAGGAAACATAATGTCAACCACACCGCAAAGTGCAGTTGTTGGAAGTGGCTTGACGGCACGCCGTTCAAGTACGAAAACTTCGCGCCGGGTCAGCCGATAAACTTACGGAAGACCGAGTGGTGCACGGAAATCTTGCTGCCGCCATCGAAACTGCCAGTGGGAACGTGGAACGACTTGCGCTGCGAGGCACACACAAGGGCAGCGCTGTGCTCAATGGCAGCCAGTCCTTCGAGACCACCAACTAGGCCGACAAAGGCAGGACCATCAAAAGCGACGACGAAAGCAGTGAAAGTTTCTACAACGGCAACGACCCTCCGTTGCCCGGCTGGCTGGGTTCATTGTCTTACAGCAAAGAAGTGCTACAAGGCAAGTAATTTCTCTAAGCATGGAAAAAGCTGAAGCCAATTTCGCATTCAAAAACTATGTTAACCAACGTGTATTAGTTGGTCAATGGAGGCTTTACTCAATCCGAAGCACAACGGCGCTGTCGAAAACTTGGCGGAAACCTTGCAACAATCGCCTCAGCCGCGTCCACTCAGTGCTTAATCGGTGAGTCACGTATGCAGGCGGTTGTGTGCTTTGCACTACTTTCGCAAAGCGTGCGCGTAGGATAAAACACACGATACGCATTGAACTTAGATTACGCCAAGAAGACCTCGCCAACAGCACACACAGCCTGGCTCGGACTGGTGGATAGACAGCATAACGTCAACCACACGGCGAAATGCAGTTGTTGGAAGTGGCTTGATGGCACTCCGTACAACTATGAAAACTTCGCGCCGGGTCAGCCGATAAATTTACGGAAGACCGAGTGGTGCACGGAAATTTTGCTGCCGCGATCGAACCTTCCAGTGGGAACGTGGAACGACTTGCGCTGCGAGGTTCACAAAAGGGCAGCGCTGTGCTCGATGCCTGCCAAGCCACCGGCCGGAACACGCAAGCCTTCTACACCACGGGCTAGGGGCACGCCGGCTGGAACAGCCAAGCCGCCTACACGACGAGTGAGTCCCAAAAACGGCCGACCTACGCCACGGACCCCGAGCCCTGCGAAGACCACCAAGCGAGCGACAACAAAGCCAAAGCCCGAAAAGCAGGTACGAAGGTATCTAGAGTATGCAATAAGCTTCTCCATCACATACGGTATTTTCTCTAATTTTCTCCCCGGTGGACAATTTTTCGATCGCCCAATTTGGGATAATTCTAAAATTTTTAAATAGTCATAACTTTTTTCTTCTGCGTCCGCAAAACTCTCTCTTCGTCTTAAAATACTTTCTTCGTCGTTATCTATTCAAATATGGCCTTAGTTCGGGATATGCGTGCCACTAGACTAGACAAAAACTTTGCCGTAGGGGGGATAATTAGAGGGGAATCAAAATTAGAGAAAATACGGTAGCCACGCTTTCAGTTGTCCGAACACTGAGAGCGCGGACAAGTGTCCCGCATCACGGTAAGCACCAACACACTGAATGACGCATTATTTTAGGCCTGCCAGAAACCGACTAACGCGGTACCCCTCTACCGAGCATACCACGTCGGCGTCCAAAATCACTTCTACACTACACAGCCAGACGAACTCGCTTTAGCCAAAAAGAAGTATAACTACACGGATGAAGGCATAACCGGCCGCATTCTCCGCGCAAAAGCACCGGAGACCACCGAGCTTTATCGGCTGTATCGACGTGAGAGGCGCCACCATTTCTATACAGCGAACAAGGAAGAGCGCGATAATGCGATTAGTAAGCTCGGATACAAGGACAACGGAGTCGTCGGCTACGTCTACAAGGCCACGAACGGCAAATGCCCATGTCCGGAAGTGCGCCCCCTCTACCGCATGCACAACTCTAAGGTGGTTGACTACTTCTACACAATGGATGCTGGTGAAAAAGCCCGGGCCATCAGCAAGCTCGGATATAAGGACGAGGGAATCGCGGCTTGCATTTACCCGGCCAAGTGAGACGTCCGCCTGTCATCGACTCAGTAATGTTCCCGAAAGCCGTTCTTATTTTGGTTTGCTGATTTTGTAATCCCGTAAATTGCTATACTCGAACGGCATAATGTACTATGACTCAGCGCAATAAACGACTGAGCCGCATCCTAACAGTTCTATGCTCCACTGCTACCTGACATGTGGTTTAGCACCATGGCTGGGCGCATTTTTTCTACTACGGCGACGGTGACAGGGGCAAGCGAATAACATAGCGTGGACATCAACATCGGAAACGGATTTGCAGAAAAACGGTCAGCGGTCCCAGCGGACTCACGTAGGTCTCCGGAAATTTTTTTTCTGAAGCAAGGCCAAAATTTAGCCAGAAACAGACACCACAGTCGAAAAAAGAGCCATAAAAAGCCGAAAGTTTGCGCATAAAGCTGCAGCAGTTAGAAGTCAGCACGCCCATTACGTAACCTAACGCTACGCTCCTGTACTCGTAAAACAGACGGGTGTACTAAAATGCTCTTTGGCTAAAATCACTGAAGGATATAGCTCTCGCCTAAATTTAAGTCGATCCATGCAAGCGTTCAAAATAGCGGAAATATCACTTGCTTCCCGGGTAGATATGCCCATAGCAAGTGAAATATCAACTTTATAGAGCTAGCGTTTTGTTGGTTCTACCGACAGCAAGGTCTGATGTGGCGTGAGATCGCAGAAGTCCTCGCGGAATTCGACGGTTTCGTTGGCGGGCACCTCGACGGTCCACTTGACGACGAGGTCCTTCTCCTCGTTGGGGCTGACGAGGATGGTCCACTCGAGGTTGTTCGCGTCGTTGAGCTTCACGCCGACTTCGGGAGCCTCGAGGTGCGGCTTCAGGTCCGCCTCGCTGCTGATGCTCGGGCGAGAAAACATGCGGTGCTTACATGAATGGGCGGAGGGTTATGAGCTCACGTATGATCACGGGTGTGGGGAGACGTGAGTCAGCACTCTCGAACTGGGTAGAAACGGCACGCCGCTAGGCGCCACCAGAGCAAGTTTCCATAACTTTTTTTACAATTTTCGAACAAATTTCTATACGGTCGCCTGCGGCGATTCTTTGACAGTGCCCATATTTTGGTTCTGCTTCCACCCGCCGATGAGGGCATAGACCCAAGGGAAGCGTCTTTAGGAGCGTAACATGACAGAACTTTTTGGGATTTTGGGACGTGCGCATTATAGGAAGTTGGTGCATTAGTATTCGACATTAGAATTCGACAATTTGCACGTGATGTGCGTGCAGGAAATTGCAAGCATGAGGACTAAGCAATACTGCATGCAGTAGCGTCCATTCTGCAGGGGTTAAAAAGAGTTATTTTGATCAGGATACAGGAACAATAAGCCTCCAGTGTTTATGGCATGTACTTTGGCACATAGGATTTGGGGTGCGATACCGTATACCATAACGGCAAGATTTTTATGGAGGGGGGGGGGCAAGAGATATTATGGAGGGGGGGGGGCAAAAAAAACAACACGGTAGGGCAAAAAGATAACATAACATAGAGGATGTTAGATGTTACAATATAACATACCATAGATAACATAGCGGATGGTAGGCAAAATTCTTGAGAAACATGTTCGCCTAGCGCGCATATGAGAGACACAGCGGACCCGCCGTATCATACGTTCCATGCCGGCAAGCAGGAAAATTTGTTTCTCCTCCTTTCTTTTCTCCCTACGAAAAACTTTTTCGGTGCATGAAAAATACAAAAATTAGCGTCGGCGAGAGCTTGTAAAGTTTATAATTTTGCCAATTTTCCACGAGCATGCGCTAGCCCTATGTACCGTATTTTCCCTAATTTTCACCCCGGGGAAAATAAACTAATCGACCTCTAGGGCGGGGGTTAAATTAGAGGAGGAGGGGAACCATTAAAGGAGGAGATAATAAAAATAAAAAAGACTTTCGGGACGACGGTACGAAAATTTCGGTAAATTTCGGCCAAAATCAGTCAAAAACCCATCAAAATTTGACCAAATTTGCTACTTTTTGTCTTCTACTCTGTTCTTTTGTGTGGGAAAATTAGAGGGGGGATAACAAAAAATTCGGCCTCCAGTAATTTTTCGGCCACCATCCATTTTTCAGCCACATTCGGCCACGATCCAGGAGGGGGTGGTAATTAAAAGGGGAGGGAACAATTAAGGGGGGGGGGGTGAAAATTAGAGAAAATACGGTACATGCTATCCGCAATGCGCAGTCATGCGCATGCTAAAAGCAGGAGCATGCAGAAGCATGTTTACAATGATGTTCATGATTTAGGTACCTGCTCTCGGATGCTTCCTGTCTTACCATGCATGGTAGTCATAGCATGCCTACGTGGATCACGCGAGGACTGTGTATGTACATGCTTCTATGAAAACCACGAAGCATTGGATGGAAGACAGTTCGAACGCCAACCGATAGCATGCACATGCGTACCAGCAGAGACGGATGCAGTGTGCATGCTTAATACAGTATTTCTTTGATTATAGCTCAGAGCCCCATCTGAGAGACAATATAGAAAATGGAGCTTCAGCCTTAAATAGAGCCCCACCATCGAATCAAAATGGGCGCGAGGCAGCACGCAGTGCGTGTGTCGAGGGAGCTCTGGCCGCTGTTTGGCCCCTTTTTTGCCTGAGCGACAAGATGCTGATATTGCCAAGGCTGCATATTGCTCCGCTTTGGGTACCAGGGCGGAATCCGCCCCATGGAGCGGTGAAGGCAAACTGAGGTGTACTTTCATATTTGAATATAGAGTTTGAAAATAGAGTCCCAGCCTTGAATAGAGCCCCATCGGAGAGACCTTATAGAAAGTACGGGCACGTCAAAGCCAAACGTTCGTTCACCTACATGGAAAAACAAAAAACGGTCCGGCAATAGTTCCTGGTGAAACCCCGCACGCTTCGCAAGACTTTTAAAATTTAAATCAACTAGCTTTTCCAAGAGCTGTAGCTGGGATAGTTGTGAAAGGTTTGACAAGCTTTGACAAACAAGTCACTGGAAACGACATGATTTTATGCGCCAGTCTGAAATACCGGCACCGCGCCCAGATGACGCTAATTGCGATAATTCCTTAATGTACAAGCGAGTGGTCGATGAGTACATAAAGCTCAACATTTATTAGTGCCCGCATGTGGTATGTACTCAGTGCCGGTTACCCGTTGTTTGGGTCACGCTTGTTTGGGTCACGTTGTTTGGGTCACGTTCGTTTGGGTCACAGAAAAATTTGTAGATAAATCACGGCAAAACCAGGGCGCAAAGGCAGCGGCATTGGCAAAAGGAACAAATTAAATTGGGGCAAAGTAAAGGGAATCGTTGGCACACCCAAACTACACAGGAAACGAAGCAGGCAGAAACGAAGTAGGCACTATCCCGACAAATGGTGTTGGATGCGGGCGAGCACATCCGCCATCGCAGCTCGATTACGCTGGGCAGCAGGGAGAACGACATAATCCTCGACAATCCAGTGCCAATGCAACTACTAGTTGCAAAGGCCATATTTCTCTTCATAGATTTGGCCTGCCGGGCACTCGAGCCAGATCTTCCGATAGCGCTCGCAGCGGATATAGCGAGTCGGTGAGGCTGGGTCAAGGAAATTTTCATACTACAATCGGCAGTCTAAAATCCTTTCAGTCACATATTCATTAGACGAGTCGATGACGAGCATTTGGAATGAATGCTCGGATGAACGAAAATAAACGCAGAATGAAAAGTAACTGCTTAAAACTAAATAACTACGCTCTATGGTAATATTATTAAAGATTACAAAAAGGAAAATGAAAAAAATAAAATAAATGAAATTTTACGAAAAGGAAGGTCTTCACCTTTAGTTTTGTCTTGTCAGCATTTTGGTTTCAAATGGCTTGCAAAGAATCGGTGTTCTGCTAGACATTCTCGAACATTTTTCAAGACGAACTGCTCTGCTTGGGAAAGTACTTACTAGAGTTAGAAATGACATGTGCTGGAGTCGGTCCAGACGGCGATACCCCGGGGTCGCGGGGGGGGGGGGGG
>JNEY01000551.1:60783-83672 GCA_020875895.1 Aphelenchus avenae | reverse complement strand
TGTTAACAAGGGGGGAGGCGGGGGGGGGGTAAAAAAGTGCTTTGTTAGCTAACATAATTTCTGGACAGCCCCTAATTTAGCCTGTTTGCCTTTCAGGGTAGTTTGTGGCCCCCGCTTTACGGAACCTGAAACGGGAAATCGCTATGGGCCGGTCAGACGTTTGCGGTCGTTTCGACATTTGATACCGCCTCAACACTATAAATGTCGGAATAGTAACGTCGGAAAGTTTGTTGCTGGTGCGTGTACTTTGAAGTTTGGAAGAGCATGTGTTGGCTCACGCCTCTATCGATGTTTGTGGTGACTAGGCGCCGAGGGTGCGGCAACACTTTCTGGATTAGCATGTGAGGCTAGTTCCGTGTCATAATCGTCAAGTATTTATTTCGCCGTACAAAAGGTGTGTCACCACTCATTTCCCCGTTGTAGGCCTGGTCGATCCTCAGTATACCCCACATAATAATTTTATTTCGGTTTCGTCGCTCAAGGAAAATCTAGGTGGCAAAGTTTCCGCGAAATCTTTCCTAGAAACCGGTCCCTCAAATATTATGCGTAATTTATGCCGTCGAATGACCTTGCTTGTTAAGGAAATGGAGGAACTGCCGGCCGGTACAACTGACGATGGGCTTCTCGAGCATTGCTTTGGTGAAAACGCGTCACGGGGCAAAGGCAAGCGTACCATAAACGTGGATGAAATGTCGGCTTCAAGTGGCTTATTCGCAAAGATCATCAAGGTACGCGGTATCAAAGAAGGCCTGGCAAATGCAGCCAACGCCAGAGCGGTGGCCTTGCCCGATTCTGGTCAAAGGCCGAATCATTTTTATTTTTGTTTCTAAAAAAGTTGGCATTTAGTATGGCCGGCCAAGGAGAGGACGTCATCTGAAACACGCTTTTTTTGTTTCGATGATTGATATTTTGATATCGATATTTCGGACCCACTTCGAGGCTTGGCCCAGAAGGAGGTGTAGGAAAAACTTCTAAGTAGACAGCTGGAGTTTAGGCAAGCCAGACGGCAAAGTGCGCTAATGACGTTGAAATCGATATGGAGTCGTCGACCCCCGTTCCACAGAACTTTCCGGACGATCTACAAGTTCAGCCCACTGTCACGTACTGGAAAAAATGCTAATGCCTACCGTATAAAAACCACCTACAGCTACTCGTTCGCGGACGGTCGGCCAAGAACGGTCGTCGCCAAGCTGACCTACTTCCACGACGACGGGAAGCCATCTCAAAGAATCCTTCAGGACCCGCAGATCCAGTGGAAGGGTCCGCCACCTGGAGTCATGTATAAGATGCTCGCGGGAACGTCTTACACGGATAAACTCGTCATACGTTTTACACAGTGAGCATCCATTGTTCCACACATGTCTGCCTGCTTTTCTGCTAAAATCTGCATTTAATAAAAACGTTCAATAAATACTATACGTTCAGAAAAACTAGTTACCTGAATGGGAAAAAACCATACCACATTGTTATAACGGCGCTCATAGGTAGAGTTTCATCCCAGGGGCGAGAAAAAAAGAACATTTGATTTCGGTATCGCTAACGACGCCCAGCCGCAGTCCAAAGCCGGACATATGTTCCCGTATATGGCGTGTTCCTTGCCAAAAGGGTTCGCCGTTGCCCCTACACTCCGGGCTTTGTATTCAGACCAAATGCAACAATTTAAGATTAAACTGTTACACTTGGGCGCTCCTTACCTCTGGAGCCACATCGAAACTGTGTAAACTATGGCTCAACCTTTGCCTGAATGCATCCTAGGGGCGAAAAGGTGCAAGATGGAAAAATAGGCTTAGGCGAGGGATTGACTGCGGGCTTTATGGCCCGCGGGTAGGTGAAGGACGATCCCTCGGTGTTACCATGTTAATTTTTATCCGTCCCGGATGTAGTAGTAAGCGCTTGTGTAACAACATGGACGCAAGATTAACAGCTAACCTTGTGACTTGTGTTCACTGAACAAAGCTCCGCTAAGCGTACACTGGCGTTTTATCAGGTTCAAACGGCCGGACTGCTGAATATTAGTTACTTGAAGCCTAGGCATTCGAAACGTCGGAAGTAGATCGTTAAGCCTGGTTATTAAGGACGTCAATCCTTTAAGCTGCTACCCTTTGATGATGTTCGATAAAAAAAATGTCAAAAGCAAAGAGCTTTTCCGAAGGACTCTACGACAGTTTGTCGTTTGTTCATACCAGTTTCGATTCCGCCTATCTACCGTATTGGCTCGAATAGTGGGCGACCCCTAATAGTGGACGATCACCAAAAATTTCAAAGTTGACTTGTCACAGAGACATGTTTAGAACACGTTTTAGGCCATAACTATTCATTTTAGACGAGAACTTTTTGCCACTAAAATATCTAAAAATTTTGCCAAATCCATAGGGGGACCCTTTACGACTTTTAAGAAACCCTCGAAAATTTGACCGTCGAAAATTAGAAGACGGTCGTCTTCTATTAGAACCAATACGGTAAGTCGCAAACGCGTCCTCATTCGTAACCGACAAGGCCTGTAATAGAGGGAAAAACGAAGCGTTTGAGCGCTTCAAGGTAAGGTAAGGTAAATTGTCAAGGTACTCGCAGGTGTGCGCAGTAGTGGAAGGCTTGCACGCGGGACATGGCGCAAGCATTAAACTGGTCATATTTTTTTTTGCCAGAAGATGCAGGTGAACTTTTTTAAATTTTAGTACTAAACAGGAACGACTTCGATTTGTCTGGTTTCTGTAATTGTTGATTATTCACGTATTCTGGCAAAAGAAATCGCAAAATATCTTTGATAGGGCCATTTTCAATTGGATACCTACCGCTGAACATGAAATTCACTGGACCGAGGTCGGTTAAAAAGCGTGTAAAGCGTAAAAGGTGCTTTAGCACTTGAAGAAGACGTAGTATTGCTTTTAGGGCCAACCGTAATTTTAGACCCACTCAGAGACTTTTACCTCTTTTGTAAAGTGACAAAAATCTTCTAAGGGAAGGCTCAGCCTTTAGGCAAGCCAGACACGACTCCAAAAAACGACGTCGAAATTGACATCGAACTGTCGAGCCTCGTTCGCCAGTCCTTCCCGCCAGAGCTACAGGTTCAACCCACCTATAATTGCTTCAAGAACGCCAACGCCTACAGGGTGAAAACCACGTATACCTACTCGTTTGCGGACGGCTGGCCAAGAACGCTCGTCGTCATACTGAGCTACTTCGACGCGAACGGAACGCCACCTCAGAGTCTCCTCCAAGACCCGCAGATCGAATGGCGGGGACCACCGCCTGGGATCAAGTACAAAATGCGGGCGGGAACGCTCTATACGGACAAACTAATCGTCACTTTTACATAATGTGAACCCCTCGCTTTGTAATGTTCATGGTTAACTCTTGTTTCGTTTACTAAACTGAAAAGAAACCTATTGCTAACCTGTAGCTTTACTAGGTCTAAAACAAATTCAGAAAAACTCGATTTTTCACAGTGGTGCATAATGATCTTGCCTGGGATCGCGAGGCAACAACAACGTCCTAACGTTTCGCATGTGGTCAAAAAATATAATTTTTCCGTATATTATTATCGAAGTCTCAGTTAAGCCGTAGCCGTTGACTAAGTGCTGTAAATTACGTACGTCTCGGACCGAAAAAGTTCTCGTTTGTTCCAAAAATGGCCACAAAAAGACGAAGCGAATTAGCAGGTCGTGCGAACTTTTGGCAGGTGAACGTAGTTTGGTGTTTGCAAGAGCATCTGTCGGCTCGCACCATATCGGTGTTTGTGGCTGACTAATCGCCGTGATTAAAGCAACGCTGTGAGGATTTATCTTCTATCAGTGGCGTGGTAGGCTAGTTCCGTTGCGTACTCGTCAAATATCGGCTTCGCCCTGCAAAATTCGAGCAAGCCAGCAATACTATTGCTGGCTTGCTCGAATTTTGGCACCAAGGTTGTCCCTTTTCCTCTGTTTTGAGTTAGTATCCCTTCGTAAAAGCGGGCTTGGGCTTATCTCCGTAATCGTTCCTCCATCGATATAAAATTTCGGATTCGGCGTGACCGACAACCCCGCTTCTAAGCATTTTCTGAGAAATTCGACCCAGAATCCGCAAAACAATGAAGTGTGACGGACGACGGATAAACTAAACGACATTGCTCGACTATTATCTAGGATTATCATAGTACAGTCTTTATTTGTTAAGGAAATGGAAGAATTACCGGTCGGAACAACTGAAGAAGGGCTTCTCGAATACTGTTTTGGCGAATCAGCTCCTCGAACCAAAGGCAAGCGGATGATCAAAGTCAAGGCGATGTCGCCTTCAGATGGCTTATTCGCAAAAATCATTCAGGTACGCGATATAATGTAAGGAAGGAGCCAACGCTTTGATCTAGCCTAGTATGTCGGGAAAACGCAGAAAACAACTACTCCAAAGACTGTCCGTTTTTAGGCAAGCCAGGCCGCGACGTTCACGAATGATCTTGAAATCGACATCGAATCGCCGACCTACATTCGTCAAGCCTTCCCAGCCGGTCTACAAGTGCAGCCCACCGTCACTTACTGGAAGAATGCTAACGCCTACCGCATAAGCACGAACTACAGCTACTCGTTAGCGGACGGCCGGCCAAGAAAAGTCGTCGTCAGTCTGAGATACTTCCACGCGAACGGGAAGCCGCCTCAGGGAATTCTTCAGGATCCGGAAATCGAATGGCAGGGACTACCGCCCTGGATCAAGAAAAAAATGCGAGCGGGAACGTCATATCGGGAAATTCTCACCATTCTTTTTACATAATGAGCATCATTTTTTTCTGCAACGCATTAGCTAATCACTACGCTGAATAAAATGGGAAAGTCTACCGTTGACAACCAGCTGACTAACGTCGCTCGTGCGGCCAATATAAAGTAAGAGAAAAGCAAGGCACGGCTTTCAAGAACCGCGCCATTTTTTACCGATCCCTCCAAAAACCGCTCAGTGAAAAAAGCGTCCAGATTATACGTCAGCTTGATGGAGTGAGGGTGGGGAGGGGTCAGCCCGAAGCTGACGAATGCTGACAGGGGCAGGGTTGGGGTATTGCTGATGCCACCATAAAATTTTGATAAATATATACCCGCCGCAGACAGAGCCAAGCAAATTTTGAGAATGTTAGCCAAAAGTTACCTCTAGTGGCGCATATCGGCGGGCTGAAACAGGTGGTAATTGGCTGCAGGTTTGTCGAATTTCCATTTCAGGAAATGCAAATGGAAATGGCGGAAAACGACGCTAGTGGAAAATGGAAATGTCACAGGAAAATGACCTGTGTGAAATGGAAATAGCAAGGAAAAATGCCATTCATTTCCACGTTTTTCTTTACCTAAGGGTCCTCCCTTATGCCAGATGTGATGCTCTGGCCGCCGGGTGTCGTAACTCCAGTAGCATGCAGGACTCATCAATGTGGGTGCGTACTGTCTATATCTGAAGCGGTCTAGGTTGCATACGCAGTATAAAGGAATCCTTCTTCACGTTTCGGTCAATCATTTTGCTTGCGCGTCACACCATTTTGCAGGGTTGTATGTACCAAAACTTACTTCTGGAAAAAATGGCTTGGAAATCAAAATGGCGCCAACTTGTGCTAGTGGAAAAAGCAAATGTTAGGCAAAATGTACGTGGAAACGAAATGGAAATCGCGGGAAAAAGATTAATTTTAGAAAACATTAGGAAAACATTAAAAAACATTAGAAAAGATTTTAGGAAAACATTAACAAATTTTAGGCGGAAATTTGGCAAACGTGGTCTAAATATGTTCAAGCCTGAGTCAAAAATAGGCCCGCCGCAGGCGATACCGACGAATTTTCAGTCAAAATTTGCAATGTATAGTCAAAATTTGCTCTGAGCGGCGCCTAGCGGCGGGCCATTTTATCTAGTGCTGATCACGTGATCAAGGGGCTGACCCCCCTGTAAGCAAATGTAAGCAAAGGCCTGACCCCCCCCCCTCCCCCTGTAAGGCTTACATATTTTCTGGACGTTCACTTGGGAATTAATTTGGAGTAAACCATGCCCAGACCGCATGGATACGAACGAACCTTATGCAACAGAACGGGCTCACATTTGGGCTGATGCCTTGCACGCAGGTGCAGCGTTTGCGTTGTCTAATTTAGTAGAGCTCGTGTTCTTGACTCGATGTTCCCATTCCCCTGTCTTATCGAGAACGAGAACTACGTACAACAAGACGTATGCATGTAATACCCCTTTTTGGACAAGTCTACAATGGTACAGTAGCATGCAGATCACTGGGCGCAGAAAGGTCAACGACGTCAGCAAGTAGAAGCTTTTTGGCAAGATTTCTTGATATTCGGGGCTCAAAACCGTTTATACCCTAAATTTTTGATGGATTTTCCTCTAAAGCAATCCGAAATGTCTCTTGGCGGGCTATTTTGAGTTTCAATACACCAAAATCACTGTTAAAAACCACTATGGAGCGAAAATAGGACAGTTCGGAAAACTGAAAAAAGGGGGACCAAAGCATTTTTTCGGTGCCGGCCGAGGGCGGGTGCCGAAAAAACAGGTAGGGGTCCCCCTTGGACCCCCCCCCCCCCCCCGAGGGGTCCTAGCTACGCCCTTGGAGAGGGAGAGCAATTACAGACAGGGGGTATACGTTAGAAAAAACAGTTACATGCTTGTACCTGCACAAGACTACGGGCATGCTTACGGATAATTGGAATAAAACCTATGCAAGAACGAATAAAGGGTTAAGGGCTTGAGAAAGTGCCGCTGACGGATGAGACTATCGCTTGTCTGGCCGGCGCAACTTGGATGACATTCACAGTGCTGCGTTGCTTCAGCTTCCGCTGCAGTAATCCGAAATAGAACTTGAAGTAAGCGTTGCGAACGTGCCCACTGAAAACTGCTCACGTATGTAAGTAGTAAGCGCAGGCTTACCTGATAACTAGAAGGAAAGTGGAGCCACTTATGGCGAGCAGCGTTTGGAGCAACGACCGTACGGTGAACGGTCGCGCAGGATATGGATTTTCTCTCAGGTGCAGTTCGCCGATAAGGATGCGATACCATGCGCTACACAGCGGCTGCTCCTCTGACGGCCTTTCAACCGTACATCCATCCGTAAAATATATGCCATAGCCGGGGATCTCCATTCTCGTGCCTTTCACTCCGGCAAGCCACTCAGTACTGTGTGGAAGGTCCCATGCGAATGGGTTTTATTCCGAATTGGTTGAGTGCAAATCCGACTTTGTCCAAGATGTGAACTACGTCTTGGGAGGCCCCGAGCATTTGTATTAGAAACATGAAAAGTGAATGAACTAAAACAACAACATTTCTGCACCGCCACATTTAGCATGCTTAGAAACGGCGCCAGGGATGCCCGAATGGGCATCGCTACCGACAAAAAACAGCACAATGGGAAGTTGCATGCCGGTCGCACATGGTAGTTACCTCCGCAACTGGGGCATGTATGTGGGAAAACGAATATGCTAACCAGTGGTGCATAAAATCCGTCACTACCTGAATCCATCATGCTTTCCATTTTTCTAAATAAGTGGTGCCAAATTCGTTTCTTATGCCCATATCACGCACGTTCCTTTGTAACGTGCTCCCGTTACGGCATGCCCCTGCAGGCTTTTCAACGTGCTTCCGCAGAACATGCTTGGCAAGTTGCTGCTTGCATGCTTTGATTTGGGTACCATCGGCGCATACGTGTGTGCCATCATTCCAGAATATCACGCATGCATGTTTCTCCATTTGTACAATGCGCTTTGTACACATGACTGCACGCATGCCTAAAGCATGCCATGCTGCAAGCACTCTTCCGAGGTTGACTTACCACACGGTCTTGTAAGTTTCATTTTATTTCTATCGTACAGAATGGCTCTAGAAAGTCTATGCCGCTGCGGGCGGGCATTGTCGGTAATCCGAGCGCTTTAGCCGGAAAATTAAAGGGAAGATTGAAGAAAACACCTATGTCCATTTTCTGAAAGGTCGGCGACAAAAATTCGTTTTTGAAAAGCGGTGGGAGTGTGCACGGGGGACTATGGTAATGGTACGGGGCGCTACAGCTGTAGTGTTACACCTAGTCTACATTGCTTTAGCATACCATTGGTAGTCTGAACAAAAAAACCCCAGTATTAACTCACCAAAGAGCCGAATCTCGGGCGCTTTTTGTCGCAATTTTCCAGTCCATCTCAGAATGATCATCATTGTGATTGATGCGATATTAAAAGCGAAGCAAACAACGCAGCTGATCGCAGAAACAAAGGTAGCTGTTGCATTCGGTAATGGAGCCTAAAGAACACCCGAAGTGGATCAAAGTGTGTTTTTCATGGCAGAATGCTTACCGGATGAAATATCCAAAACGTTTCGCAATCAAAATCGTGTCTCGTTTGCGCGGAGGCCTCCGAGCATACTATTGCTTGCCGGAGGATGTTAGCGGATACAAAAGTACCTACACCAAGCAACACGGACACCAGCACCAGTCCAAACACGATCGTAGCGACCATCCGAGGGCTCCAGATGGCCGCATGTTTCGGCGGAAAGCATATGGCCGTTAAGCGGTTCATCGCAATTGCGGTGAGGAACAACGGCTGAGCATGAACAAAGACCGGGATAATCAAGCGCATCGTTACGTCGTTAATGCTCGTTATCGGAGCCTTGTAGGCATTGACTTTGGGCCTCGTTGGGTCCTCCACGTACAAAAAAGTATCGTAGTATGTGCCGAAAACCGTCCTTTCCGACTCGAATTCTAGCGACGGCGGCAGCTGAAAAAATAACGCATTATGTATCACATGGTCACATAACATGTAACATCAATCGTGTAGACTGATGTGGATGAACGGATTTTGAAGAGAGCCCAAGGACTGTAGCTACCGAGACATTCATGGTCACTCGGTGGCGCTGAAATCGGGTAATCCTCATATTTGACGAAAATTTTTAAAAATTTGACCAAAACTTATAAAAGCCTCCTTCCTACGATCTAGGCTCAAGGTGGATCTGATGGAGCTATTTCTTACCCAAAGGACTAGAACACAGTCGACGCCAGTGACGGCCACAAAGAAAACGTAGAAGGCTTGTCGGAACGTCTTATCCCTTCGGCCGCGGACCACAAGAAAGACGACCGTAGTCACCTGGATAACCATGAAAACCGCCCAGATCCAAGTCTCGTATCTCAGCCAGGGTGACGGGCCGGCTGCGCAACACAGTTTATTATATGCAGACTCTGTAGGCGAAGGATTCTTGCCTTCCAAGCCCTGGAACGTATCGGTACCTCGTAAATTGTTCCCGTGAAATCGCAATAATCGGGCGGTTGCCATCGCTAATTTGCTTACCAAGTAAACGATAAGACCGTCGACAACGGTGACTGTAACGAAGAAGGTGAAGAAGGCTCCTCGCAAGAGCTTATCCGTTCGGCCGCGGACCACTAGGAAAACGACCATGCTCACTTGAATGAGCAGGAAAACGGGCCAGATCCATGTGCCAAACACTAACCATACGGAAAACCAGGTATCAACGCAACAAGGCATGAACGGTTCCGGTATGAACGCTCGTAAAGGCTACATCACATACGATTTATTCGTAACACCTTAGCGAAAAACGCGCTGTTATATGTACACGACCATGAACTTCCAATGAGTCACCTCGAACATCAGAAGTCTTCTACTGAGCCTCGATAAACCACGCTTCAAGGACACGTAAGACGCATTTTCTGCAAAAAGCTATTTAGTCCTAAAATCACCGCTTTTAGGTCCCGCAACAACTCTTTTGCGATGCTTTGGACGCACACCGGACTTCTGCATTGGCGAAAATGGAAA
Organism: Aphelenchus avenae; assembly: GCA_020875895.1. Taxonomy (NCBI): domain Eukaryota; kingdom Metazoa; phylum Nematoda; class Chromadorea; order Rhabditida; family Aphelenchidae; genus Aphelenchus; species Aphelenchus avenae. Next base: position 73,929 of record JNEY01000551.1, on the reverse strand, counting down.
CGTGCATACACACATATGACATACAGAAACATGTAAACACACGTGTAGAAATAGTTGAAAGACATGTAAAAGATATAGTCTCGGATACTTCGTCATTACTATCTAAGTGAAAATATAGGACGATGGACTCAAAAATAAAGGTTTCAGAATGTAGGCCGATGCTCTTAGCAACATCAAGCGTGACGTTACTCCGACGCTATGGCTTCGCAGACTACCACGTGGCACACGGTATATGCTAAAAACAAAGCATTGCGTGCACGTCAACGGTTATTTCATAGCTAGGTAGATACCATCCTACAACGTCCCTAACAATGATCACTTTGTGCACGCCACGCTATGTTTTGTGAATCGCACGTTAGCGTGCAATCCGCAACGAATTCAACCGAGAAATGCGACCAAAAACACACCTGTGCTGATGACATTTATCCGGTCGCATTCGGTCAGTGCCAAAGGTTTCTTTCACGCAACTGGTGAAAAACATGCAACTCTCTTTCAAGTCGGTGTAATGCGTATGGCGAAACTAAAAACTTGGTAACTAAAGTGCTCGCGCGCAATGGCTTGTCAAGGTAAAGCTGGCTGCAGCTTGTCCTGCTACCCTAGCCTGCTGGAATGAACGAGATAAAGTGTGACAGGAACTGAAGCATGTAAGATCAAGGCCCTGCATGCATGGCATCTCTAACGGGGCTATCAAGATTTATTTAGAAATTTTATTGGCTTGATGAACATGTCACTAAAAAGCGAATCCAACAAATTCCATGGACGGATGAAGCAAGACGCGGCAGTGAGGCCAGGACGCGATCGTACTCCTACCAGTCTTCCTGCTCCATCTTCCAGCCGCCGCATATATACGAATCTAAAAAAATGTTCGCAGTGTGACAGTGATCGCATGAAAAGAAACAGAAGCAAGACAATTATTGTTAAAAAATAAAAACGAAACGGTTTAAAATAAACACAGAAGGCAAAATGTATCCTTGTTTGTCAGAAGGTACTAACGACACAAAATTAGAAGGGTATTTAAACTAGGGTTGGCATCAGGTCAGGGCAGCCCTAGCCTGACCTGCAGGTCAGGTCAGGTTTTTTGCCCTGATGCCCTGACCTGATGGCCTCAACCATATTTGCCCTGCCCTGCAGGACATGCCCTGAAATTTTGACCTGACCTGATGCCCTGGACGGCCATGATTTTTGGCTTGACCTGACCTGCAGGGCATGCCCTGAAAATGTGACCTGACCTGGTGCCCTTGAATTCGATCGATAACAACAGTTTTAAACGATTTTATATCCGCAAAACGTGGTAATTGCGCTAATAATGCAAGGAAATTGTGCGTAAACACACCAGTGGGTCACACCAACCCCCACAGACGTAGAATTCTAAGGTCTGTCTGACCTTACTTGTGGATTTAAGGGAATCTTCTAACTGACCTGGCCTGCGGGGCATGCCCTTGAATTTTGACCTGACCTGATGCCCTGGACGGCCCTGGTTTTTTTGCTTGACCTGACCTGCAGGACATGCCCTGCAAAATTTGACCTGACCTGATGCCCTGAACTCATACTCCTTACCAACCCTAATTTAAACGGGCTAAGCGGCCCGCTTCGGCAATCTTTTTCCACTTTATGAGTGATTATATGCCGTCCACAGATAAACAAAGTCGGTCGCTGAACACGTACTTTTCTTTCTATTAGTTTTCCTGGAGCTGTTCAAATGCTAGCTTGTGGGACGCAGAAATGCGCAGTACTCAGCGCTTTTGTTTCACTGTATTCAAACGATTGATTTCCGATTGGTGCTGGTCGCTGCTTAGAGAAACGCATTGCATATAGCCAAACGCCGTTGCCAATCTCAAATGACTTGTTCTATGCGTTACGTTCATTTCCATGCTCACAGCCCTATCATAGCCGTGTGTTATTGATCGAGTGCAAGAGGCTTAGCATCAAAGTTGGATACTCGGATGACTGATCGTCTCCTGGCTACAAGCGGCGAACACTACGACCGACGTGCCCGAAGACGGCTTGTTCCCGCAGAAGTACAATTGCACGAACGCTTGCCGCATCGCCTTGCTGAAATGATCATGTGTCGGAAGCGATCTAAGAAACCATGCTGACCCTATTAGAGTCCCTCGGATAGTATGTTTGTGGACTGACCTACGAATGCAGCCATCTAGGAAAGCTCTTTGTGGGCCCAGTTATTGCTTCCCTAAAAGCACAAGTTTTGCTAAAATGGGCGCCATGAATGCTCACCTACCTTAATTTTAATTAATTAATTAATTTAATTTAATTAAACAGGATCACGCATCACGTCAGTGTATCTGTTCCTCGTCGACGCACTATACTGAAAGTAAGCGATAGAGTATCGCACAAAAGAGGTCACCTACACAGAAGCCCAAAGTTTTCAAGCATGGTCCTCTTCGTGAAGTAATCGAGCCGCCTGAACGCGACGAACGTCTTCAGCTTCAGGCAGAAGCTGGCTAAGCACGTCAGCATACTTACTATCAACGACAGAGCGCGGTTGGCCTAAACCAGGGACAACTCGGTATGAGAGTGGCACCGCGGACACTGTGCACAGGGCCTCCTAATCGAGACCCGGCAATCAGCAAAGAGCAGGTACGAAATGCTTTTTGGTCCCCCTATGGAACTAGTAAGTTTACCGCGTGATTTTGTAGATTTTCACTCAAAACACTCTGTATCAGGCACCGCTAGAGCCACTCATCGACTTATTTGCAAAAAAACTGCTGAAAACTTGACGAGGCATGTCTGTTCCGAGTCCGGGTCCGGCCCCGGTCTACATTAGGCCAGGCCCAGGGCTCGTCTAAGTCAGAAAAATGACGCCCACGCTCGGTCCTGGACCTAGCCCCGTTTGTCTAGGGTCCGGTGGCCCAGGGTGCGGCACCATCTCGTTAAGGCTTATAGCCGCGGTGGTAGCCGTCAATCTAACCCTGTGTGTTATTTCTCCAACACAGCTTTTTCTTATTTTCTTCATAGCGGCAGAAGGCTTCAAAGATTGACGTAAGAAAGCCGACTAAAGTTATACCCGCAATGATTAGAATAAGCATTAAGGTGTTCCATATCTGCAACTTTTCGTGTTGTCGCAAGGAGATACAAGCGTTACAAACCGCTCTATATAGTAGCATGTGAACGATGGCTGTGTAACGGTTGAGTGCGAATGCCGCGTGCGTTAGGAGCCCGAGGTGAGCGTGGTTGCGACGAAGTTGCTAAAATCAACCCACGAGGAGCGGATCTTTCGATCTCTCACGACATTATGGAAGTATTCCAAGAAGTTATGGACTGTTCCGCTACAACCAACGCAAAACCCCTCACCTGGAGGCTTGACATTATAATCGCAAAAGGCATTGCTCGACTAATGAAAGAATAACGCAGTCTCAACGCTGTTAACTTCGTTGACAATTCTAGACCCAATCGCACTTTGTTAAAGGCGGACACAAGAGTAAGAGTGTTTGCCCACATGCACCTACGGTTATCGCATACAAGTTTCTTTTCAGCGGACAAAACTAAACTTATTAGATCACACAAATGCATTAGCTACGATCCGGAACTGTTTCACGTTAGGTCGAACTCACGCTTTTTGAACGCTATTTAGCGTTGCCATTCTTCAGTGGCCGAAAAGCTACTAAGCTTGAACTATAAGGAACGGATATTTCGATCTGTAAAGACACTGAGAAGATACTAGTGGAATGACTAAAACATTTATTGGGCCGAAACTACCGGCACGATTGCTTTTCATATGAAAGTTTGTAAATATATTGTCTTCGACACGTAGCTTCCGAAAGGCTTGACTTGGCCCCGAAGATCAAGTGTCCTGTGGCTTCGGAGGCTCCTTCGTGTCTTCAGCCTCATTCGGACCTTGCGGCTTCATGGGTGGACCCCCGCAGTCAACAGCTTTTGTTGTTGGCTCCTCGGAAACTTTTGGCTGTGCAGTAGACTCAATGAGGCCTTGTGGCCGTGTCGACGGATGACTCGTAGACTTGTGCTGGCGGCAAGGACAATCGCGGGGCTTAGACGTTGTTGGCTTCGGAGGTTTAGCAGGCTGTTCGGTACGGTCTGGCCTTTCAGTGGGCTTATTCTGCTCCTGAAGCGTCGTTGAATGAGCTGGTGATGTGGTCGACTTTAGTGGAGATGGCCGGCGACGAGTAGTTTTTGCTGAAGGACGCTGTTTCACTGTCGTTCGTCGTGGTGGACCAGTTCGTTTAGGTGTACGTTTTGGAGTCGCCGCACGCGTGGGAGCCGGTGGACGACGAGTAGCATTCGCTGTAGGTCGCCGTCTTACCGTAGTTCGTCGTGGTGACTGTGTTCGCTTAGGCGTAGGTTTAGGTGTTGCCCTGCGTGTTGGAGCTGGTGGCCGACGAGTAGCTTTCGGTGTAGGACGTCGTCTCGGCGTTGTGCGTCGTGGCGCTTTAGTCCGTTTAGGCGTAGGTTTTGGTGCCGCCACTGGGGCACGTTTGCAAATAGGGAGCACTTGGCAGATGGCTCCAACGACCGCCGGATGCCCGGCGCACTGGATGTCGTCCCAGTGCCCGTTTGACAAGGTGAGTCGCACACAGTCTTGCTTGTGCCAGTCATCGGGCTGTCCCGGCCCCCAGAGCTTGTAGTCCAAGTTTGAGTCGTCGCTCCACTTCCATGCTGCTCCCACTTGGTGAAGGCCAATCCAAACTGAGGCTCCTTCGCTTATTTTTTTCGCAAGTCCTGAACAGAAGGAATATCTTCGCCAAGCATGCGGATATTCTGCTCACCTTTCGCAATTCCTTGAGCTGGTTCCCCGTGAATTGCCGCCAGGTCCGCTGTGCTCCGTGCCCACTCGTCTCCAGGCAGAGACTGACAGGCTCGACGGTAGTCGGACCAACCGGCCGGCTGACCTTTGGGGATGCGGTGAAGCTAAATCGGGGTCATTTTCGTGCTTTTCTTGGCACTGCCTACCGTGAAACACTTGCCGCTAGCTGGGACGAATGTGTAGCCAGGAGGGCACTTGGTGCACTTCTGCTTGAACGCTTCTGCAAAGAATGTTGCGTTACGATAGACGTCGGACAACCGATCCAAAACGTACCGGACATGTTCACTAAGCTGATTAGGAGGGCCAGCGCCGCAAAGACGAAGAGGATTCTACACCCCATGGTGAGCTCCGAAGGAAGACTGATTCCGATTTCTTCGAAACCCCTGTTTTATACACTCATGTATTCTAGGAACATGCACCCGTTTACGTCGTTTTGTCGTTGCAGTCAGTTACATTGACGAATGTTCCAAGAGAAGACAGTGTTGAATCAGTAGCGATCTGATCAAGCTCCATTCAGAGCATGTTTTTTTCGACGACGACATGCCCTATTTGCCTTTGACTATGTTTGACCAGGCGCCTCCTACAACACAAAGGTCTTGTCCTCTGCAGTGTCACGGAACACGATAGGATTTCTAGTCTGAACATGTTGCCCAGCAGCAGCTAGCGTGCAGTCTGGTAATATGAAGTATGCCTTAAGCTCTGGTGGTTTGCCCAAGGTAATTAGGGGGAGGGTTAAATTTCAACTAGTGCGCTCTGGCACAAACATGCATGCTTGGCGGGTATGGCGGCAAACATGCGAGATCGTACCTGATTAACACCATAGGCTGGTTGCAGCGCATGCTTGGCCAGAGCACATGTCACCATGTGCATGGCATTCTCTTAAAAGCAAAAATGTCATGCGCAGTGCTTGACAAATAACGATTGTGATTTTAGACGGTTAAAAAGGACCCTCTAAGTGGTCACTACGTCCATGTGTGGTAACCCGGGCTTCGACTTCAAACTCAATCTCCGCCTACACCTGAATCACAATCGCAGCTTCAGCCCTAAAGATGAGGTTGAACTTTTCGTGAGCCCGTGTTGAGGTTGATGTAGAGGTTGAAGTTTTAGCTAACGAAGACAATTTTTGCTGTTGTACATCGAAAGCATTATTTTCCTCCATCGGTCAACGTCTAATAGCAACGGTTTGACGCCACGTATGGTTTTCAGCGTGTCGCATTATCAAAAGACTCAACTATTGCTTCCAATCTCCGGTGCTTCTCGAAGCGGGCATTGCTTCTGGTTACTGCAAGGAACGGGAGCCGTTTCCTCGTTATATTTACCTTCCGCAACCCTCACCTAAAGTGCATCCTTCAACATGCGTTCTTGGGCTTATTTTTTTGCCCTGTTAAAAGTGTAGTTTTGGGCCAGTCTGATGCCATGGATAATCCTTATCAATCTATGCCATGTTTATTTCGACGTTGTCGAGTGCATAATATCCGCCGTTCAATCGGGATAAGCTACGTCTCCCTCGTGTTCTACGCAGGTTAACCGCATCCAATAGCGAAAAAGTCCTATATCCTACCGTGCTCAGGTAGGAACGGCGTATGCTAGTATCACTGGAGCATGAAATGCAATCGAACGGAGCGCTTTGTTTAATGGAATCGCCTCGAATTTACAGGCGGAATCGAAAATTTTGCTTCGGCATTGCCAGTCGGCGCTTGTTTTCTTATACTCTGGCTGGCTTATTTCCATAAATTATACTTTTTTATCGCATCCAATGCAAATAAATAAAAGAAAGTTTTTACAAGTATTCTTCTTTGTTTGTTATTGAACGACATACTAACGCAGGCAGACGGTTTCGGTCCATACGTCAGACCGCCTGCCCCAGGCCATTTGGGGCTGGACCATCGTCAGTGACAACCCCAAAGGCATAGTGATGTTTTCAGGATTAATTACCGCCGACGACGATAAAAGGTGCACCTAAAATTGATGTTCATTATTACCTCAGTGTTGAGCTGCTCAGTGTTTTCGTCTGACGAGTCACTGCCATCCGGTCCCAGCGAGTTTAGTTCGACCTGAAGTCGAAGGACGCTTGCGGTTCGGAGGCGCCATTTGCGGTGCGTGTTGAAGACGTATGAGGAACTTGTGGTAATGGGTATAAACCATGTTTCTTCCGTCCGCCAATGTATGATAGCCATCACAAGACTCAAGCATAGCCTCCAATCTCAGCTGCTTTTTGAGGCCGACACAATTTCAGCATGTCCAAGCAAGTGGAGCTGTTGACCTTACCTTGAGCAATCCTCGCCTAAAAGTGCATCCTTCAACGTGCGTACTTGACCTTATTTTTGCCCTATTAAAAGTATAGTTTTGGGTTGGTCTTATGCTATGGCTAATCCGTATTATCCTATTCCATGTTTATTTCGATGTTGTCGAGTGCATAATATCCGCCGTTTAATCGGGATGAGGCTACGCCTATCGCATGTTTTACGCAGGTTAACCGCATCCAACGTCGTTAAAGGCTAACACCCTACCGTGTTCATACAAAAACTAGCATGTGTGCTGGTATCACCGGGACAGGAAATGCAATCGAATGGAGTCCATGAGATTAAGGGAATCGCCTTATGACAACCGTACTTTGGGAGTACGAAGGCAAAAAAGCGAACGCGCCCCCAAAGATGCCGTGCTTCTGCCATTAACTTACTGCATTTTGCCCCCGAAACAGCCATAGGTAGTGCAACTTTGGGAACGTTTGGTGGCAAACCGCAGCAAATTTGGTGCAAAATTTTTTCGGGAAAAATGCGCCAAACTGGGGAGCCCGTTCGCTATAGACTCGACGACGACAGTTACCCACTGGATGCTGCCATCAAGGCCTGCGTTTCCTGCTTGTTTCACGTGTTTCATATAAGTATGGACCTTCTGCGAAATACTGACAACCAAACGACTACGCAGCGGACACTTTTACGAAAAGAATCACAGTGCGACATTGCGGCCACGTAGCGAAATTTCGATGGTACGGCGGTGTAAAAGGCTCGTCGCATGGTGTGCCAATGAGCTTGTTGGCTGGCTGAAGTCTGACAGATATAGCGAGCTATGACGGCGCTTATTTGCTGAACCAAAAGCGCTACTAGAAGACGACGCTTGTGAGCTTGACGAAGATCGGTACGCGTGGTAGTGCAATCCAAGTATTTTTCTGTACGAGTTTCATCTGCGTTTTAAGGGTACAGGACAATGCGCATTCGTGCCAAAAGGGACAGTCAGATGACATTCGCCGCTATTTCCATCAGCTTTATTGGATAAAACTGACAAGACATCAGGGAGCTTTTAGTCAACTTTGCATCGGTGGCGAGCCCATTTTAGCTAATGCTAAATGTACAGATTAGAAGCACTTTTTCTGAAAAACGAACTAACTGGACATACCGTACTGGTCCGAACAGAAGCCGACGGCTTCTATTTTTCAAAGGTCAAATTTGCGTGACTTTCGATAAAAGTAGTAAAGGGTCCCCCTATGATTTTTGCAATTTTTTGAAAACTTAGTGACAAAAAGTTCTCGCCTAGAATGAACGCCTATGCTCTAAAACGTGTTCTAAACATGTCTCTGTGGCAAGTTAACTTTTTTATTCTTGGAGATCGGCTTCTATTAGGGTCCGGCCTCTATGAGGTGTCTGCTTCTATTCGGACCAATACGGTATTCCGCTTTTTCTAGAAAACTGTCGGTCTTCGGATTTCCAAGACAACCCTGGTTCATACGTTCTTCTTGTACAGACATAGGTAGTTGCCAAACCGCCTGATTCCCACGAATCACCTGATATTTGGATGTGTCCTGCCTGATTTTAGCAATGTCGGAATCTGTGGAAACACCGATTTTCTGGTGGAACCCTGCAAAGCGTGGTAAGAAATCACGGTCATCGCGTGCGGCAAACCGGAAGCGGCGCCTGGAATGTGTTTACCTCTAAGAAATGCCTTAATGCACTTATTTTATTGGCTGATCTTACAATGTTTGTGTTAACTGGTTGCAGTCTTTGCCGTCAGAGCATCTTAGTAGTGCGCGCTCCAATCACAAGCCCGACTAAATCGTCGCTTGGCTGTTGTCTGAAATGCAATGACTTTCTTGGTTTTTGGGTCCGAAATGTATAATTTCTACCTGACATCTACGAGCACAGAAGGCTTTTGCGCAGATCGTTCCCGACTGACCGGCGGCAAGGTCACTGTGATGCAGCAACTTCACAAATCCATAAAACGGAGACGGCGTTTCTCAGTGTACATCCAGAGCAGGGTCTGGATCTTCGGAATAACATTATGGCGAAATCAATTGCAGGATTATGCTTAGCAGGCTTAGTCTTCGAGACAGGCTCAGGATAGCTTTGCTACGTTGGCGACTGCGCATTTATCTCGGCACTACAGCTAGCATCCGCTTTTTCAAGCACCCACAAGGGATGATAGGCGATCAGAGCTCGGACACGACTGTAAGCTACTACTGCGCACCTTTTACACATGCCGTCGTTTGTGATTACAAGAAAATCTCTAGCAGACCTTTTTTATGTTGTAGCGTGCGCTGGTGAAACAAAAAAAATATGCTTAGACCGCCGTACCGATTCTACGGTACGGAGCGGTAAGCGGGCGGGGGGGGGGATCCAGTACGGAGTACGGTACGGTATGGTGCTATTGCTCAAAATGCACTAGTGCGGCGGAACGATACGTGCTGTTCTGCGGCCGTGCCTTTTTGTACGGTACGGAGTACGGCGCGGGGGGGGATCAGTACGGAGTGCGGTATGGGGGTGTCGCGTTAAGTCTCTTAAGTCCAAAAACTAACTAGCGCGAAATAAAGGGGAAACTCCTCAGCCAACTAAATAACTTTTCGCAAAGCACACTATTTGAGTTCGCCAACCAATTTTGACATGAGCAAGGATTAGTCGAAGAGAGAAAACCGTAATGTGGTTTCTTTTGTGGACACCATATCGTACCTTCCTGCTTGTCTTATGTAGGATGATCAAAAAAGTAATATGATATGCTTTCTTCTCGTGACGGCTTTAATGGTCTAGAACAGTCTCTTTGACTAAGTCCATTCTGAGGGGATTATGGTCCTACAAGAAGACAGGGCAATAACTTTCCCACCAAAGTGGAATCGAAAGCGTCCACAAGTCCTGTAGGGGGAATGGGGTCTATACCTCATGATCAAGCGAGTCTAAATATAAACATGTATACCAAGGCATAAAAATAAAAAATCTTGTATCCCCCACACTGGTTTAGTCAAAGTGAAAACTATCCCATAATTCACGGGCTCCGCGTAGTGGCCTAGTACCACTTAGAGGGAATACGGTATACGGGCCCGTTAAGCGGAGGGCGTACGCGCAAAGCCCAAAGAACCGAGGCTTCGGAAAGTCTACGCCCTAATCACTTTGACCTGAGCGGCTCAATGCCAGCGCAAAGGTATAAATGAACCACGCCGGACGGAAGTTAATCATATTCGCTGACGATCTTCAGCCGGCTCGCTTGACGTGTAAAAAAATGTCGTCTGCTGTCGTAGTTCTGGCTGTGCTCATGTGGGCCTGCAACGAAGCTCATTCGCTCACTTGCTACGAAACGAACGCGGAGGTAGGTGCTGGGAAGAGGGCTGGCTTGTTGGGTCGGCTGGTTCATAACGATGAGAGACTATGGCTAGGTATTCGTGCAGGAAGGCGCAGACCAAGCTCATGGTCGCTGGCAAGACTTAGCTTGACTAAGGCACATGTGAGACGTAGGAAAATCTCAGACGGCGTAGGCAACCGTAGGATCGGCGTAGGATATGGGGCATATTTCCGGAATCCAAATCTGAATAGTTTTTAAATTTCGAAAATTGAACTGACGCTGAATATGAGGCGGCCTGTCTGTAACCTGGTCATTTGAGCAAGTTGATCTCGGCAAAAAGAACATGAGTTACCGTGCCCTATTCAAAAGGCGTAGGCTAATGGTGTAACTGACAAGCTTCTACAATTACGAAGCAGAATGCAAGGTTTTTCCGTATCTCCTGGTTAGCATTTCCCATGTTAAAAATTGCTTTCAACACGTTTTGTGCCAGAGAACGTGACGAAGAATGCACACGCAGTTGTTCCACGTGTACTGTCAACCCTCTAGGTTCAGCACGTGGAGAAGACGGATCCAACGTGGAAGTACTGTGCGTACACGCCGAAGCTCGTTCCCGGAGAGGGCCTCGTCGTCGGCGCCGCTTACGGTTTGGCCGAGGAGAATGACATGTTAGTGGGCTACGACTTCATGTTCTCCGCCAACGATGGAAGCTATCAAGTGGTGGACACGTGCATCCATGAGGTGAGCAATTCGTCAGTCTTGATATTTTACGGAGCAACATTTTCACGTTTGTTAGAGGACGTATGATCTTTTTCCTGCAAATCCTAGTGTATTTTAGGTTTGCCCTATCAATTTTATCGTATACCGTATTTCTTCGAATATATCCCCTGGGGCTACATTTTTCGTAAGGTATTTTTTTCAGAAAAATAAATTTTAAAAATTATTTTAAATTTTATTTGTCATCAGTAAGGTACGCTCGATGTTCTAAAATTCTTATTTTATCGTTATCTATCCAACTATGGCCTTAGATTTGAAGAGTCCGCATACCCCAGATGGGTATCTAGAACCTTGAGGGTGGGGCTTCATGCAAGAGCGGGCTACAGTCAAAGAAATACGGTGCGTAAGGATGATATTAAGGCGTACTCCAGCTTTTTGAGCTCGTAAGCGCTAAGTCTTTAAAAAACTTTAATTTTCACTTCCTGACAATATCAATTTAAGTCGTTCAACCTGCACGGCTGGTCGTCGAAGTTCGCGCACGTCGAGCATTCGTTCCGCTGCGTGTGCAACACCGACCTGTGCAACCACGGTGCCCTCTTCGGCGGTTTCTTCTCCAATGATCCAGAGAACAACTAGTACTACTCGACGTCGTTACTGCTTTAGAAAACTTATTTAACTAGTGGGTGAGGTTAGTTATAGCGCTTTGCTTTTTCCGCATTGGCTTTTGCACGCTATGTGACGACTCAGGATTTCTCGAAACAAACTTTTTTGTTGTCTTACGACACTGCTTGCCTCGCTTGGCAGAAGTAATCCCCAGTTGCGACTACCTCGTCAGGAAACAACTTGCGGAACTTGGTTAAGTATTTCAGTTGAGTTGCCGGTTAATCGCTCTTAGTAAATTTGGCCCTAACTTACTACGCGACATACCGGCGATGATGTGAAAGCGTGGCCAATTCATTCAAAGATGTTTTCAAAATATGGGTGCTTGCCAAAAAATTATCCATAGAACGCTGTTAGGTCTTGTCGACGTTATTAGAAGATCTGTTTTGCGCAGGAGTTACCAAGCAAACCGTAGGCCGAATCCCAGCACTTAATACGTTGCTTGCCATCTCCTTCGTGAACTAATACCGACACGAGATACTCAACCTCTTCCGCAGGACAAACATCGGTGGCGGAAGCGTCGTCAATGCATGTCGCTGCAGCAACGAGGAGAAACCCCAGTTTTGACAAAGTGTAACACTAATGACAGTGTTTGTTAATCCCCTCGTAACAGTGCCACAGACTGAGCTAGGAGACTTGGACAACTGACCTGTCTTACCAACTAACTTGTATTGCTAGCATCCTAGATGATCTGCAAGCACAGCAGCGTGATCATGAAAATATTTATTCCAAACAAATATAGACAAATATATGTAATTTGCATGACACCACTCAGTTACACTTGCTCGAGGATGCCGGCTTTTTCGGATGTGATCGCTCCCTTCCGGCGGTCTTGTCGGCGACGGTTCTTGAACCAGTTGCTGACGGTCTGCCACGAGAGAGCCGGGTTGGTCCGACGATGCGCGAGCGAACTGAGCTCGTCGGCGTACAGCTGGCATTGGGCCTTTCCGGGGAATTTCAGCTGCGAGTACCAGCGTTGCAGCATCGGGACCTCGTAGATGGTGTCGAAGCATGGCTTCACCGGTCCCGTCGTCGTCGTAACGTAGCGACAGTCTTCGTGCGATGGCGAGCGAGTCATATTCGGCTCGTAGTGTTGGATCGTGCTCACTGAAGAGACCGGTGCGTCGAACAAAGGGCCCTGATGATGGAGGAACTGGTGGAGCATTTGTTCCAGCGTAACCGGTAGCGATGCTTGCTGCGTCGTCGGCTCGGCAGCCAGCGTTTCATTGCAGCCAGTAGCGCTCTCCATGCCGCCATCTTGTTGTTGTTGTTGTTGCCCGCCTCTCTTCGTCGTTTTCGGGGTTAGAGTAAAGGAATCACATGGGCGGCTGCTTCCACTGGTTTGTTCCACAGGTCGATAGCCTTGAGGTCCGTCGGGTGGGCCGGACAGTTGAAAAGGTGGGCCGTATCGTGCGGGGTGCCGTCGCAGTGAGGGCAAGCATCTGCAGTGG
>JNEY01000551.1:22747-36561 GCA_020875895.1 Aphelenchus avenae | reverse complement strand
CACCGTTTTGGGTGACCGGTACAATAAGCTAGGCTTATTAGTTTAAAACCCTCCGAAAAAGTGAACTGTTGTATCTATTACCTGTTCTGGCCGCCTTGGTTCTAGGTTTGCTCTCGCCGTGCGCTCGTCTACGGTCGCGTTCGTCTGCGGCTCGTGTTCACCTCCATCTCTGTGCACAAGCAGCCCAGGCGCTGGAGCCTCTCTGCACTATGGTTCGTCTGCCCATGTGTCCACGTTGGGTGTTACCGTGGGAAATCAGTAAAACACCTCGGCAAGGTCACTGTCTAATCCTTAACTCTCCTCCCTTCTGCGTTCCGTTCACAGGTTCTCTACGTGCGACTACACGTCCGTTCACTGGTTCATCAACTCTCGACTACGCCCATGCTCGTGTTCAACCCTACCGATGGCACATCCGATGGTTCACTGGAAGAAGGACAGGAGCCACAACGTCTTCATGCCAAGAAGACCATCGCAAGAGCCATCCACACCATCACGACTTCAACGATCCCACAAGCATTTGAGAAATGTCCCCTTATTTCCCTTCTTTTGAAATTGTTGTACTTTCCAAAAATTTAATGGGTGAGTGGCCACCCACTGATACTAGGAGTATGTAGAGGAACCGATTTAGCTAAGGAAGTCCCCGCCCTTGCCGCTCACCCTACCCCCACCGTAGCCTAGCGTTGAGCCTATTGGCAGGCGTTAGGCCCGCCTCTAGGCGCCCTATGCTTGCCTATGTGTAGAATGTGTTTGAGACTTCACTTATGGCTCCTGGCAGAATGAAGTAAGGTTACCATCTGTGTTTGGAGCCTTCGGGCTCGGGTTTGTGAACCCGGTCGTGGGGACAGTAGTACTACTGTTGGACTATAGTCTAGACTCTTTCCTATTTCCCTACAGTAATACGGTATTCGGATTCCAAGAAATGGTATTAACGCAAATACTGTAGGCCTGAAACTCTAGTCAGTCCGCCCGGGCCACTTAGAGGTCTAATCAAGATCACCTTTTGAAATCGGGGCTACGAACCAACTCGGCGAGGAGGAGGCTTCGCGGAGGAGTTTAATAATATTTGTTACTTCTAAGATATGGCCACATCAACTTAGAGGCAACGACTTGATCGGCTTTATTTGTGCGTCAAACTGCCATGATATGATTTAATGTGTCTGCAATAAACGTTGGCACGATCCAGGTGTGTGCTTACCTAGAAGTTATCGGAAACATGAATCGTTTCCGAATACTACTCGCTGATGGGGGCGGGGACCTCTTTTTAGTATAGTATAGGAGTACGTCAGACTCAGAGTACACACCCCCAATAAGTTCCTTATTAGTACCTAACATATACTAAAACATCACTTAAACGTCACTTGAACGCGTACTAACCAAAGAAAAAACGCTATAAATTTTGAGTTTCTACGGCTGTGGGGGGGGGGGGGGTCAGAATACCTAAACCGCCCATGCATACGTTTTAATTTCGCGGCAAGCTCGAGAGCAGCGCAGGACCCAACACTAGACGAATCCTGGTCCGTCCGCTGGCATGCATGCTTTCATCCTTAGCCGTTCGTCCAGCTTTATTGTTTGAAACATATCCCCATTAAACCCTAACAGGATGTTATGGCAAAACGGTCGCAACCTTGATGCGATAAAGGAATCGCAGAAAATCTTGATACATTCAAGAAATTGTCCAGCTAGAATTCCATGCCCATTCAGAAGTCATTCTGGTTTTCCGTTCGCCATGAAGCTCTACTCACTTGTTGAATGTTTCCCGCCTAATAATCTGCTTGCGGACGTGTGGGTGGTTGGCACGGAATGAACCAACCGAGAACGACAAACTTGGAAGAATTCCATTCACGCGCGACTGATAAAATGCGAAATGATCTCTTACTTTGCGGCGCGAAGAGAACAATGTCACATTCCTACTTATCGGGCGCAGCTAACGGACGTTTTGCAGAAGCAACGGCGGCAACATCAGCAAGTTGCGGACGACTTCATGTTTGCTTACATGGCTCCTTTCTTCGGAAAAGTAGATAAACCTCTGAGGTGCTTCATTCCTCGTATTTTTCCATTCAAAGATGCTTCCGACCGGCAGCCGCTCGTTTGAATACGTACAGGCCGCTCTGCGAACTTCCGACGACACCGCAAAGGTCCTTCGCGACTTAAATGACGCCCTCCATGAGGAGAATGACTTCGCGGGAAGCAACCTCGCGGACAAGATCACGTTTGTTTCTTCATGCCTCAGAGCCTTAAAAGGCTGATTTAGAACAATGATTCGCATCCTCCAAAAATGCTTCAGGCAGGGACTGTCATGGGAGGCAATGTTACTTACCTACGATTACAATTCGCCTGAAAAGCTTTCAGCGAACGGTCATCGAGTCGCTTCGGCAGTTTCTCGGCATAAAGGAGCTGCGACGAATAATCGCAGGGCTCTATGCCGACTTTGTGACATGGTACTGCAAAAGTGCTGGCGAAGAGAAGAAGCTGTTCGATTTTGGAAGATGCGTCGTCGCTTTTTAGAGGTGGGAAAGCTCTGATGTACGGAAACACGGCGATGTGCCTCTTTCAGGTGGGCTCGAAACTACTCGTGTTCGTTCCTCCGTCGTTCCTACTCAAGGTCATGGGTGTCTCGGGTCTGGCTGTCTTCGTTATTTTCCTCTTCCGACTAGCAAAAATCGCTTACGACCGCTATGAAGCAGAATAAGTTGTCAGCGCATGCTCGTAGAAACGGCAGTTACAGGATGAAGTCTGCGACCAGGTCTCAAAGAACAAGCGCGGAAAGTGTGCGCGTAAGGCTTTCTGACGGATCGTGTAGCGTTCCTATAAGTGCTTGGCGAGCTTGGGTTTAGTTCATAAAAAGTCCGAAGGTTACCGAAATTCAATTTTGTTTTACCACAGAAGAATTTGCCTCGTCCGTCTTTATCGATGTAATGAGCTTCGAATCTGTGCTCGGTGTTTTAGTCCGGCCTGCGAGAAGCGGCCGGCAAAGTAGTCGCAGCAAAAGAAAGCAAACTCCGAGAGACGATCGAGTACGGATGGCGTATAGAGGACCTCGACGAAATAGCTCCAACACCAACACTTCGAGAGAAGATCAAGCACGAGTGCCGAATTAACTTCGCCGGCCAAAGCGCTCCAACCATCAGCAACAAAGTGGTACGTA
The DNA here is from genome assembly GCA_020875895.1 of Aphelenchus avenae. Taxonomy (NCBI): domain Eukaryota; kingdom Metazoa; phylum Nematoda; class Chromadorea; order Rhabditida; family Aphelenchidae; genus Aphelenchus; species Aphelenchus avenae. Next base: position 33,416 of record JNEY01000551.1, on the reverse strand, counting down.
TAAGTCGGACATCTGTGTTTAATTTTTACACGTAGTTAGTATATAAACCACAAATGAGAAAAAAGCAACGAAAGTGAAGGGCTTTTTGTGTGTCCTTAGTTGTTTTAAATTTTTTTTGTTACGCGAACTACGCGGTCAGGTGAAACGTTATCAGACTTCCGCCAAGTTTAGGCTAGTACGAAAGTCAAATGTTAGCAAGGCGGTGAAGACAGCGACGAAGGCATATCACATCAGGTTTTCGATCCATCGCCTGCGTCAAACAAGCAGTTGCGACCGAGCAAGTCGACGATAGACATTTTCCCCGCCCATAGTGCTCGCTTTGTCTTCTCCAGCTTCCATGGATCGCCGGACATCGGTAGTACAAGCGTAGGTTGAAACGGCTCGTCACTATCGTTACCAGCGAAGAACTGCACTATATGCGCTATTTTCGTGAAGTTTTCATCGTAAGCGTACTTACGGAGACACGAGTTGGAGGGTCGCTTGGTCGTAGCAGGCAAAGTTTTATGTGTGATGATCTCGTTGAAGAATGGTTGATTAGGACTAGTCGATCACGGGGAACTGAGTAGGGGTGGAAGGGGGCGTCGTTTAACTCAGTTTCTGAACGCTCCCTAAAACCTCGACGTCTGAACATTTTACCATCAGAAGGGAGATGATAACACCGAAACGGCCTCGCTCGACAAGATATGTTGGGGAATCTCGCATAGCTCGAAGCGCGGAATGACGTTTGAAGCCTACACGGACACGCTGATCTCCGAATCTTTGGACGCAGAGGTGAGTAGTTAGCTCAGTGGCGCATCTACCCTTGGGGCGGGGGGGGGGGGGGGGCATGCCCACCCTGAATTTCGGAGGGCCCGAAAATTAGCAAAGGGGGACCCTTATGACTGCAGCGCCCTTCGGCCGCCGCAAAATTATAGGTAAGGGGCGACTAAGGTAGATCTTTTGGCGGACTAAATCTTGGCCCACCCTAACTTCTTGGTCTCCCCCCCCCTTAATTCCTATTCTCGGTAAGCCACTGGTCAACCCTGGGCAACGGGCCTTCAAGTGCAGGCCCGGCCCGCGGGCCTTGAATTGAGGCCCGGTAAAAGGCCCGTTCCGGCAAGTAACCGAAAAGTGACTTTGGTCCCCCTTTGGTATTTTCTACAGGCAACATTCACCCTTTGCAGCGAGTTTAATGCACTATTTCGGACACTCGTTACATAAAGTAGCCTGCCGCAGGCGCCGCCGTTGGGACTTTCAGGGTTATTTGGCAAAAATTGGTTAAAATATTGACGTAATCTGCCTATTTTCGAGAACCATGCCGGGCCCGGTCCGGCCCGGGGCCCGGCTAGGTGTGCAAACATGAGGCCCGGGCCCGGCCCGGCGGACCTACGTCCCGGTTGCCCAGGGTTGCCACTGGTTCAGTTTCACTTTTGTTGTTCGGCGAAACACGAGGTTTTAGACAGCTGTGGAAGAAGGCTCTGTCAGTCTGCCAGACATCACGGGCAGCAGTCGCTTGGAAATATCCACGCCTACATCAGGTCGGAGCCGGCAAAGTTCCCGAGGAGAGAACGACGCCAGTGTTTGCCATAGCATTGGCTCCGATTTTCAGTTTACGCGCAAACCCACGAAAGAATGCAACCGCTGCGGTGTCTTTAACAGCTATGGAAAATTAGTGCTTCCAGGGGATTCCGTACCGTCTCGTTTGTGTAAGTCTTGCCACGCTTGGATTCTTCTAGACAAGCGTCGAGAACAATAAAATGTTCAGCTAGCACGCAACCAGCTTAGACACAATAAAACTCTTGGAAGAAAACGGAAGTTTCCAGCCTGCGAGGCCAAACTAGTACGACGTATGCTTGTAAATCAGACTCTGGCGCATTCCTTAGCCAGCCTCCGGCCAGCCTGATCGGCCGCGAAGCACGAAGCGGAGGTGACGCGATCGATCTCCGATCGCGCGCGTCACCCGGACATGCACTTAGTGTCGCATTATGCATGCTAATGAGCCCACGCGGCTCACCCCTTTACATAAATCAGACTGCCAGTGGAAGTTCCTTGCTTGGTCAAACACTTCAGAAAGATTGGCCAATACTCAAAAAGTGCAAATCCACCTGTGCTTTTGGGTATTTGAGGAAATACAGCATATAGTAGTCCTCAGCTTTAAACCGACGAACGGCGCCGAGCAGGCGCCAAAATCTCAGGCTAAGCGAATTTATGGACTTCAATCTTACTTCTCGCAGAAAATTCCATCACATATTCATCATCCATTTAAAAAAGTTGGCTACCCAATGATGCGCCGTTGTGTATGGTTTAGCGTACTGCATACGGAATACTGCAGCGGTAAGCTAGAAAATGCAAAACTTCGGTCCTTCAGAAGACCGGTCTGCGTCGTTTCACAGAAGCTGGAAAGATCCGCGACAATGATTGATCTCTCATGGTTTGCACAGGCGCCTTATGATCGTGTTTGACCGACCCGATCAAGCCGTACGGCTTTTGTCCGCTGCGAGCGTGGACAAAAGTTCTTCTACGAATGCCATCCACAAGAACTGTGTGCAAGAGGACCCCGTCTGGTGGTCCCTCGAAGATCCGTGGACGCGTAACTCAACGCGTCCCCGGGGTGTCGCCAGCTGGACCGACTCCGGCGCATGTCGTCTCTAATTCTAGTAAGCGGTTTCAGCAGAGCATTCCCACTTGCAACATGTTCAAGAATGCCTAGAGGAGCATCTCTTATTGCATGCCATTTGAAACCAAAATGATGACAAAGCAAACCTGTCTGCGAGGGCCTCGCTTTTCGTAAAATTTCAGTCGTTTTAGCTTTTAAATTTTAAATTTTCACTCATTTTTAATTTATATTTAATATTATTAAGAACTTGTTAATATTGCTAGTCCTCATTTTGCGTTTTATTTCGTCCGAGCGTTCATTCCAAATGCTCGACATCGGCTGGTCTGCTGACTACGTGACTGAAAAAATTTTAGACTGCCGTGTGGAGTATGGAAACTTCCCCGATCGGCGAGCCGCCTCGCCGACTCGCTACATACGCTGCGAGCGTTATAAGAAGTTGTGGATCGAGCGCCCGGCAGGCCAGATCGTCGAGGAGAAGTATGGCCTCTGCAACTAGTAGTTGCGTTAGCCGCAATGCACACCATAGGCGTACACTCATAAACGTTGATTTTTATTTATTCAGCTACCTGCCAGCTGATCAAGATGGACAAACGAATGTTACGGCCATTACAAGTCCTAGGAAAAGTTAGTTGATCCCAAAGTGTAATTTCCTTGCGACGCATGTGGCCACAGGCGCGCGTTGGCATCGGATCCGATGGGCCTAGGGTTTTTTTTGGTATTGCATCCATATTTTTTCTCCTGGTACACTTGTATATGCCGTCTATTTTCGCCCGAATCGTTGTACCCGACGCTTCGTGATTCTCATAGAATTAAACGCGCAGTCGCGCATATAACCTACTCGTGCCGTAGGCATAGACGCAGCTGCCATGCATGGTAAGACAGAAAGCATCACGCATGTCTGCGACTACAGGAGGCTTGACGCATGCACTTTCGCAAAAGGTTTATTATCCCTGTATCCGGATCGGAAATAACTCGTTCTTGACCTATGCTTAATGGACGCTTGGATATGCAGACCAGGGCTGGGGACTCTCCAAAATCAAAACCAAATCCAAATCCAAAGTATAACGACCAATTTTCCAATTTTCCAAATCCAAATCCCCAGCCCTGTTCTGTGGACTCATTACGAGGACATGCTCTGCATCAAGAACGTCAACTAAATCGCTTTAATTTGCACTAACGACATTACTTTTTGCGATCGTCTTTGGTCAGTAAAAGGTTCAAGCTTCCGAACTAGTTGGTTAAGAGATTGGGAAAATGGGTCCGATTTTCGAAAACCAAATCCAAATCCAAATCCAAAGCAAAACGACCATTTTTCCGGTTTTCCAAATCCAAATCCCCAGCCCTGATGCAGACCCTTTAGTCCTCATGGCTGCACGGAAGGCATGTGAATTGTGCTACAATCCTGTTTGAGTGCGATACGGACTATTACGCACGAGTGCATGCATGCTTGCTTCTGCGTGCAGTAACGCTTGGTAAGCATCCCAGGCCGCCTGATCATGACATGCTCTTCAAAACGACGTGCATCGTAACCTTCTTGCACAGGACCGCTAAAGCCCATACTTTCAGGTTTCACAGGCTATTCAAAGACTCAGAAACTGGGGCCTACTGGGACAATCTACACATTTTGCAAAGATGCTCCAAACGTGCTGCCCGTTGGGTGCTCCACAAAAATAGGAGGGGTATTTATTGATATCTTTCGTGAATTGTTGCGGAGTACTGCACATATTATGATTGTTATATGTTGATATTTTAAGCGGGCAAAATGTGAACCTCGTGCCATAAAGAGAAGAGTAGGAACACTTAGTATGTGGCTCAGCCGTTTATTCCGCCGAATTGTAATACATGATAGCATTCGATTATAGGCTCTTCGCGGGTTACATTAGAGAAACCAGTTAAAATACCCTTGAAATTAAGGCTGTTAGAAACGTTCTTCAGTTCGACATCGTACGCCGAGTTCACTTCGACGGATAAATACAAGCCACGATTCCCTCGTCGCTATATCCGAGCTTGCTGATGGCTTGGTCCTTTTCGCCACGGTTCATCGTGTAGAAGTGGTCCATCGCTCCATAGCTGTACATGCGGTAGAGGGGGCGCACTTCCCCGCATGGGCAATACGGCTTCTTGCCCGACGCCTTGTAGACGTAGCCGACGACGCGTTCGTCGTTGTACCCCAGACGACGGATCGCATTGTCGCGCTCTTCTTTGTAGGTTGTATAGAAGTGGTCGTGGTTTCCTTCGTGATACAGCCGATAGAGCTCGGTGGTCTTCGGTTCTTTGGTGCGGAGGATGCGTCCCGTAATACCTTCGTCCTTGAAGCCATGATTCTTCTTTACCGAAGTGAATTCGTCGTGCTTTGTAGTGTAGAAGTGATCACGCGTGTCGTACTGGTATGCTCGGTAAAGGGGTACTGCCTTGGTCGAGTTTTGGCAGGTCTGAAACAACGCGTCATTCAGCGCATAACTAATGGCGATGCGGGATACTGCCCCCCCCCTCCCCCCGCTCAATGTTCGCGGCATTAAAAGCATAGCTATGTGATGTAGATAACAAGTTTCGTACCTGCTTTGCGGGCTTTGGCTTAGGCTTGGGCTTCGCAGTGCTCCGGGTACGTGGTGGCGTCGGTCGGCCCTTTTTGGGACTCACACGTCGTGTAGCCGGCTTGGGCGTCCGAGCAGGTTTCGCACTAGCTCGTCGTGTAGCCGGCGTGGGCGTCCGAGCCGGCTTCGCAGTGGCTCGACGTGTAGCCGGCTTGGGCGTCCGAGCCGGTTTTGAGGTAGCTCGTCGTGTGCGCGGCTTGGATGTTCCAGCCGGTGTCGGTCGACCTTGTGGCTTCGCTGGCTTGGATGGAATCGAGCAGAGCGCCGATCTCGTGTGTGCTTCGCAGCGCAAGTCGTTCCACGTTCCCACCGGCCAGGTCGATTTCGTTCGTGGCAGGAACACTTCCGTGCACCACTCGGTCCGTCGTGAAGGTTTCTTGGCTTTTGCGTTGTTCGGCAACCCTGGTGCAAAGTTATGGTACTTGTACGCCGTGCCGTCATTCCACTTCCAACACTTGCAGGCCGCGGTGTGGTTGACGTTATGTTTTCTGTCCACGAGTCCGAGCCACGCTGCTTGGGCCTTCTGCTTAGTCTTCGTGACGTAGTCTAAGGAATAGAGTGGATGATGATCTATCCTATGTTTCGGATGAATTCGAAACTATGCTCACATTTTTCCCGAGTGCACTGCAAAATTTTCCAAATTCACAAAGCACACAGCCGCCTACATGCGTGACTCACCGATTAAGCATTTAGTGGACGCGGCCGAGGCGATGGTTGCAAGGTTCCCACCAAGTTCTTGACAACGTTTCTGTGCTTGGGGTTGAGTGAATCCTCCATTGACCAGCTAATAATTGCTAATTACAACAGTTTACGAGCAAAGTTTGCATCAGCTACTATACTGTCTCTCCTATTTATGAGAGGCAAATGTGGCTCACTTGTTTTGAAAGTCTTCAGCTTCCAGGATCGCAATGCTTAGGGAAGTAACAATTCCGACTTGCCTTATAGCACTTCGATGCTTTACGGCAGTGAACCCAGCCAGCCGGACAGTGGGGAGTCGTTGGGCTTCTGGTGACTTTAACTGCTTTCGTTGTCGCTCTCGGTTTCGGAGTAGCTCGTGGTGTCGGCTTTGGTGGCCTTGACGGCTTAGACGCTCTGGATGGAATGGGACTAGCTCGTGTTGTTTTCGGTCTGGCTGGACCAGCTGGAGTCGACTCCAGTTCACAGGGGCAAGGAGGTTCAGTAGTAGACGCGGTAGGCGTCATTGCCTTTATGGGCGACGTGGGAGAGCCGGTTGCAGGTGAGGGTTCTGCTGTTTGTTGAGGCGGGCCGCAGGGCGGCTCCGTTGTAACAACCGTAGTCGTCACAACCGTAGTCGTCATAGCGTTCGTGGTCGGCGGCGCAGGTGCAGCCGGTACCGAGCATAGTGCCGGTCTTTTGTATGCCTCGCAGAGCTCGTCGTTCCAAGTTCCTGCCGGGTAGTTCGACCCGGGCAGAAAGACTTCCGTACACCATTCCTTGGCTTCTGCGTTGTTCGGCTGGCCGGGTGCGAAGTTTTCGTAGTTGAACGCTGGGCCATCAAGCCACTTCCAACAAGTGCAATTCGCTGTATGCTTGCTATTCTCCGACGTGTCCACAAGCCCAATCCACGCTGAGGTTGCTTCTTGCGAGGACTTTCCTGCGTAGTCTAAATCATACTTATATAATACGTTGCGCTATTGTACGGACACTATGTGAATACCGTTGTGGCAGCTGTGAGCCGACTTTTTTGGTGTCGAAAATCATAGATTACATGACATTAGTTGGATGGATTGCTTTGTTAGGTCTTTCAGGGTGTGTAAGGTACAAGAGCAGAACTAGAGCAAGCCAGAATCGCTTAACAGAATTTTTCTGAGAAAAAAATCTAGTGAGCCCTGCACGCGTCCCTGAATCACACAGACCCTTTTTCAAATACACCAAAGCATCATCCCTTACTACATTATTGCCAGTGTTTACTCACCAAGCAGACACTGAGTAGCTGCGGCCGAGTCGATAGTTGCAAGGTTTCCGCCAAGCGCACGACACTGAGACTTTGCCTCGGGCTGAGTGAACGCTCCGTCGGTCAACTGAACATGTGCTCATTAGTTAATTCATAAAGCGAAATTTCTTAGCAACTTTTTTGGATTAAAACTCTCGGACACATCACAAGAATATGCTTTTAGGTCACTTAAAATCTTTGAAATTCCATTTTAGAATGTCCACTTGCCTTGTAGCAGCGCGACGCTGCCGGGCAGTAGCTCCAACCGTCTGGGCACGGCGACTTCGAAGGTTCCGCTGCCGGAAGCCCGCCATGCGCCAGGTGCAGACTTGACACCACTACCGCCAAAAGCACGAGATGTCTCATCTAAACGCGTCATTCGGAGCCGCGAATAGGTGTGTTTGCTTCCCTCGCGCTCACGCAAATCACGCAGCGGACATCAGCGCTTTCCACGTGCACATTCGAAGGAAATTCGACCGTGAATTCCACATGAGGCCCACTAAAAACCCACTAAAAAGGCCCACTACTGCATCTTTACTTTTCGAACGTACTCCGAAAAACACTATCTAATGAAGCTGTACTTGGTTCGCCCATGCCTTCAGAAATATTTTACGGCAATTTTCTCAAAGAGTGGGCCTTATACGAGCGTTATAAAAGCATTGTGATTTTAGCATCTATACCAAAACTTTCAAAGACTTTTGGTGCGCAACTCCGGACGTCGTAATTCAGTCCTGGTTTCCTACGTGTGATGACGGAATTAGCGAAAATACGTGAAAGAGCCAAAGAAATTTCGCCTAGATCTGTGCTCACCTGGCCTGGTTAGCTGTACAAGCCTTCGCTTAAAAAAACCACAGTCGCAAACAAAGATGATAACACGAAACTTCGGGTGATGCTTTGGAGGCCGAGACCAAAAGAAAAGATTAAGGGTCCCGCTGCCGTTCGCACCCCCTCAAAAGAGTGGGGTCTAGCTACGCCCTGTCCCATGTCAATATAAGCAGGAATTCCCGCTGAAGCACCGGAGCTACGCGAGGACATAGGCGCCCACTGCGAAGTCGAACGATTCCCGAACCTCCACGGGCCTCTAATATACAGGAAAGTAATGGCGCCATGCACGTCTTGTTAACATTATTGCAGTTGTTCTTGCAAGCTCGACGTCATTCTTCTGCTCTACATTTTCGTTTGTCAAGCGACAAACGACAAGCTCATCATCACTGTAATGCTCGACAGGGCCAAACTCTCTTCATGGACTGTGCCACAGTTGTCCGACTTTGACGAGGGGTGCAAACGTAGCATACGCACAATGTATGTCGTTTGTCACAGTCTGTGTAGCAAGGGTTCCGGACATGCTAAAACCTTTTTGCTTAGTTTTCCTCGGTGCATGGGCAAACATAGCAATGGACATGCTGTGTGTCGTTTGTACGCTACGTACAATGTGACGCAAAACTTTAGCCGAGCAACAAATATGCCCATATGAAGCAAGAACAGGCACTAATGGCTCTGCTTTTGTCGTTTTGACATTCTTAGCAGCGTTGCACGACTAGCAGAAGCAGTTAGGACCCTGTGTTGGAGTAGTCTCAATATTCATTTTTTAAAAGTCGAAAAAATGGGTGACGCAAAACTTTAGTCGAGGCAAGGTAAGAGGTAAATTTCAGGCGCAAAACACATGCGCATCTATCTTAAGTTGTTTTAAGTTTGTTTCTGGGTTGTTCTTGTAGTTTTAGTATCCGTACTAGTAATGTAGTCGTACTTAGTTGTATCCGATTACACTGAAATGCAATTCAGTGCAATTTGCACTCAAATCGGGGGTTTTGCGGACATTTTGCGCCAAAACAGGGCCTAGAAGAACGATTCATGCTCGTGCACCAGTACGGTACGGTACGGAAACCCGTACTGGGCCAGGCCGTACCGTGCTCCGTACCGTAGAGCACGGTGTGGAGTACGGTACGGTACTGTCGTCTAAGTCTACTACTTAGCAACTTCTCCCGCCTGAGAAGGCTTCAGACGATAAGCTCCCATGAAATACACCCCCCCCCCCCCGAAATACGATCCCAGTGTTCTGAGGGGGCCTCAAAACTGCAATCCCCCCCCCCAAAAAAAACGGCTTTATCCACTGCGAGAGTGCACTAAAGTTCTTTTACGAATGCGATAAGCAAGAACTGACATTCGACGGAATGAGCACGAGGACACCGTTTGCTAATTCCTCGAAGATCCGTGTTGCGTTACGACGCTGTGCCCACAAGAGTGCACCAATAAATGCTGAGATTTATTCACTCATCGACTTTTCGCTCGTAGACTATTAAGTTATAGAAGTACGTGCCACGCAGCCAGCTGGCCAAGCTGGACCAATGACTGTGACAACCATTATAAATCTTTCGAAAGATGGAAGATCCCAAAATGTAAAAGACTTTCGACGCATGTGGCCACAGATGTCCGATGGCACTGCATCCATGGTGGATGGGCATAGTGGCTTTTTGTTCCTATTTCGACCTTACCCCAACCCCACCTCCCCCAAGCCGACCACCGGACCGACCTGGCCGACCAAATATGCGTGCTAAAAGTGGATGAAAATTCAGCCAAGTGCAGGAGACACAAACAACATTTAAGTCGAAAATTTTACGTTTATGCTAAAAATTCGCTCTGGTGGCGCCTAGCGGCGGGCAAAAACAGGGTCGAGGTTTATTTGACCACCAGAAGCCGGCACCCACAAAATTGGACTCGCATATCCAAGCCAGATGATCAGAAATTCTCGTGGGAGCCACTAAAGAAGAAGCAGCTAGATAAATCAAGCGAAGGGGTATCCATTTCACTCTTACCTTGCATGCTTACAGCACAACTAAGAGCAATAAATTTACTACTGGCAATGAATGGCGGAAATTGTGGAAATGGAAATGGCTCCAAGTTGTGCTAGTGGGAAATGGAAATGGCGAGAAAAAACTGCGCGGAAATGGGTATGGAAATGACCGAACAAAGTGGAAATGCTTAAACCCTGCTCTTCATGGCTGCACGGATGGCATGTGGATTCTGCTGTTTGAGTGCTATACCCATTATTACGCATGAGTGCATGCATGCTTACTTGCGTGCGGTAAAAGGCTGGGTCAGTATCCTAGGACGCCTGATCATGGCATGCTCATCCGAACGTCGTGTATCGTAAGGGGGCGTCCAGAAAGTCTGTAAGCATTACATCGCCATTTTTAACCCCCCTCCCCCTGTAATCAAAATGTAATCAGGGGTCTGACCTCCCTCCCGCCTGTAATTTTACATGTGTAAAAGCGAGTTTTAAGCGCAGTATGAAGCAGGTTATAAGAACTTTTTTAGCACTTTCAAACAAAAAAATCAGTTAAAAGTGTTTGAAAAATAAGTTCTAAAAGGCCCGCCGCAGGCGATAACATCGAAATTTTAGGTCAAAATTTGCAAAATATAGAAAAATTTTTGCCAGTCGGCGCCTAGCGGCGGGCCATTTTACCTAGTGCTTGTGATTATGTAATCAAGGGCTTGACCCTACCTCCCCCCTGTAATCAAATGTAA
>JNEY01000551.1:0-16722 GCA_020875895.1 Aphelenchus avenae | reverse complement strand
CAATTTTGGTGATGATGCCAGCGTACATGCTTTTGTACAGGTGCGTAGCCAGCCCAAAATTTTGGGGGGGGGCCTAGGCCCGCAGCCCCCCCCCCCTAGCTACGCCACTGCTTTTGCATGCGGTAGCGCTTACTAGGCATGCGTGGCGCGACGCATGCACGTTCCCGAAGCCTTCGTTAAATACTTGTTCCCGTTTGATAAGGTGTTATGGGAATACTAATTATCCTGTTCGTGGATGCCATGCAACCCACAACACTTCGCACTTTTTAGTACTCCAGGCCAGCGTTTCGCGTCATAGGGATTCACAAACCCGAACCTGGATCCATGCTGTCAATCGGGACCATGGAGTAAACAGTTTAAGCTAGTACCTGCAGGATGGTCCGACGTCCATTTGGCTCGCCATTCAGAATGATCTCGCTGATGCCTTTGCAGCCGTACGCGGTGATCGGCTTCCAATCGTCTGGATTTGGTGTGTGCAGCTCGAGTTGCTTCAAGACGTTCTCGGTCATCGTACAGATGTTCTAAGCAATAAGGCATCGAAAGATATGAATCGGACACAGGAGAACTACTGGCAGGACGGTCTTGCGCGCCGGATAGCAAAAGAGTAGACTTGGCATATACCCCCATGCCGTGCTCCGTTCCAAGATGACCCTCCGTGCTGTTCTCCGTTTCGAGCTGACCTGCTCCGTGACGAGATTCGTTCCGCGGAGAACGGCACGGAACTCGGAACAGCAAACAAAACGGGTCGTTTTCCGTGCCGTTCTTCACTAAAACGGCATCATTTTCGAGACGTGTTGAGCTCCGTTCCGAGCTAGTCCGGAACGGAACACGGCCCGTTCTGACTTCCCGAAAAAGGGGTAGAATTGCTCGAATTTTGGCCAAAAACTGCTCCAAAATGGTCTCGGAAATCGGCACCGATTTCAGACCCCACCCGCACCGACTGCCTAGCCCAGACGCACACTAGGTACTAGTTGCAACAAGCATTACTTAGGTCACTGCGATAAACCAGGTCGTACCGGGGAAAGAGAGTTTTCGGAAGGGACACAATCGTAAAAACGCAATGTGTGCGCTACCAGCCGGTGCAACTCCCGGTTGTTTACTTCCCAAGAATGATGATTCTTATCAGCGCTGCCGATCCGTACACACGCGGCGGAAACTTCTTGGGCGATACGCGGTGGCCTTTGGTCGGAAGGTCAAGAATACACCTTTTCTGTACGATGCGGGTAATGCTGTACTGCTCATGCGTTAAAGCGCAAAGTCTTTATGCATTCTGGATGATATTGTGCGATTTGCATCATAACGTGCATTGTGATCGGCAGATCATTGATCGGTCAAGGAAAGCTAAAGTAACAGAAAAATTCGAGTTTACAATCGTGGGTGTTGGTAGGTAAGGCCGACGGCACCGACTGCGATTCCCAAGAGCGAGCTGATCGGATCGACGAGTCTCTAAATTACGAGATAGAACAGTCACGGTCATCCGGAAAGATCAGGCGAGTAGCCAGAAAATCTTTTAGGGTGGCCCACATAAAGTGATTCAAGGTCTGCATTAGGGTTGGGGAATGTTCGGCTTCGACTTCGGTTACAAAGACTGAAAGAACGAAGCTTTTCGACGGTCTACACGGGCTCGGTGCAGGCGATACAACCAGTTTAACCAGTTTAAGATTTGCTCAGGTGGCGCCCAGCTGCGGGCCATATCGACGACTAATGTGAGCATCATAGGATTTTGTGATCCCAGGGAATGTTGTGCAGAACTTCGGCCTCAGTCCTCGGGGTTTTTTTTGGCTTCAGTCTTCGACTTCGGTGTTACATTTTACCTTCGCTTCGTCTTCGGCTTTGGTCCTGGACTTCAGGGGTACCCCGCCCTGGTATGCACTTAGGTCTCTAATTGCTCTAATATGCGTCGCCGGCACAGTTTCAGTGAACCGGCCAGTTCACTGAACTCGGCTGAACTGAACTGAACTGATCTGAACTGAACTGAACTCGACCTCCGGTTCAGTTCACTTCAGTTCAGCCGGCCTAGAACCCAGTTCAGTACGTTGAAAAACCCTACTGAACCGGCTAGTTCACTGAACTGGAGTGAACTGAACTGAACTGAACTGAACTCGACCTCTAGTTCAGTTCAGTTCAGTTCATTTGGTACCAGACCCGGTTCATCGGAAACTGTGGTCGCCGGCCCCTCGGTGAACGAGTGAAGGTTTTGTGTTTACACTTGTTCCTGCGTCTTAAACATGCCAATAAAAAACAGTTGAAAGAGACAGAACGTCAATGCGCTTATCTCGAAAGGTACCAAGAGAGAATCTTTATTCATCTCTAGCTGTGGACCATCTCGAGCAATCTCCGAGCAGGCACTTACCCAGTCCTCGATGCTTTGGCAGTCTATCGCGTCACCGAAGTCTTTAACTGTTTCCGACGTCGACGCCAATCGTAGCACCAGGAGGACCAATAAAACGGGAGCGAGCAAGTGAAGGATGAAATGTGAAAAGTTGTGCATGCTGACAACGCACGCGACCCTCTTCGGTGGCTGGTTATGTATGCGACATCATCGCTCGGATACAAATAATGCCTCGAAAACACTGTGATTTGCGGTGAAAACAACGGTTTAACAGCTGTACGGATCGCTATGTCGCAGGGTGCTGACCGAATGTTGACCCATGGCGTCAGCACAATTTGCATATGCGACGCTCATGGGCGTTGCAGGACCAGCATGCGGAGGGTACGATCGGCTTTTCAGGTCGAAAATATTTTTATGTTATGACCTGCTTTGTTTTCAGCGTTAGTCGATTCTGCCCGGCGTGCAGATCGGCGGGACGCAGCGATCGTTCGGCAGTTGCGTATCAGAACTACAGACGAGCTCAGACGTTTCTCACACCTCGCAGAGACCCGCATGACGGCACCGGAAATGGCGTCAAATATAAAAAACAATGCCACATATTAAAGGCGCTTGACGTACTCGCGTCCAGATAAATAATTTGACTAACATCACAATTGTGCGACTAGTGGTTTGTCACAACCCTGTCCAACCGGCAAGGGCCGGGCCGGGCCCGGGCCTCATGTTTGCAGATCTAGCCGTGCCCCGGGGCCGGGCCGGGCCTAGGGTAGGCCCGGCCCGGCCCGGTATTTTTCTCGAAAATAGGCAGATTTCGTCAATATTTTAACCATTTTTGCCAAATCATCCTGAAAATCCCATTGGCGGCGCTTGCTGCAGGCTGTTTTAGATGACAACATACGAGAATCAGATATTAAATATATAAATATGATAAAAAAAATTCGACCTTCAGAAAAGTACCAAAGGGGGGACCAAGGGAAATTTTCGGACAGGACAGAAATCTTAGGGCCCGCCGGGCATTTAAGGCCCGGCCCGGCCCGGCCCAGGCCCGCCTACCGGGCCCGGGCCTCAAATCTAGGCCGGCGGGCCGGGCCAGGCCTCGACTTGAAGGCCCGTTGCGCAGGGTTGGTTTGTCAGGCACTCAGCGATAATTTCCGGTTTTACGTTTTTTTCGGGGCGCTTGGCGGAGAAAAACAACACACGAAAAATTTCGCCCTTGATAAGTTGTAGTAGGACCTCTACTAGAGATTTCTTCCTTTGCACGAACCTCTCTTTTTACAATGGTTTTCCATGGTGTGCCGCCATCGACAAACTGACTGATCCCACCTTTCCTCGTAACATTCGAGAACGACCAAAGCCTCGATTAGTCATGAAGCTTAATAGCCTACAAAATTGCGATGATTGTCCATGTGGTTGCCAACGGAAATGCTTAATGGCATATTCCTGAAATTTCCCGTAAAACCTAGCGGGAAATCCTTTGTTAGCAAACAACATTTCCGTTGTCAAATGCGGACCGGCGAAAGCGGCTTTCCCGTCGAAAGCGCGTTGACTCATTCAAGGCGGTGGGGTCTGTCGACGACATGCGCGCAGGTGCGGGTGGAGAGGCGCTGGGGGAACGGGCATAAAAGCGCACACTCATGCGTCAGGCCGGAACTCGACCGATCGACGATCGCGTTGCATGACGAGGTCAAACTATTTTGCGCGTTTTTGATTTCAATGCTGCCTGCTGTATGGATCAACTCCTTTGTCGCTTTTTTCATTACTGACTTGCCGATTCCGACAGTGCGCTGCTTCTTTAACAAAATAAAATATTTCTTGTTTAATTAAATTTTCGTCAAAATAGTATTAATTTTAAACCTTTTAAAATATTTTAATTGATTTTATAGCAATTTGATTTTTAAAATTTTTAGAAATATTTTAAAAATTAAATCGTCGGAAAATAAGTATTTTCCGCATAGAACCAACCATTCGCTGTAAATTTCCGCGATTAAAATAAAAACCGTTGAGAAGTCGTTTTTACCAAATTTGACCGCTTGATTTTCGTGGGCCCGGTTTTCAACCCGACCCCCAGCCCGGCTTCGCCTTCCTCGCGCCACACAAAAGCGGGTCGTTTTGTTCCCTTCTCTTTAATATTGTTGACGCAGTGCCCGCATTCATTCATGAAGGTCAACACAATGCATCACCGATGCGGTGACGCGGAAATCTCGTTCCCAGTCTTTTGTTGAATCATGTGTATCTCCTCGTAATGGCCGACGCTAGCGACCGCTTTTCAGCATTTATTATGAATTAGTTGTTAGTGACTAACATAGACTGTTGTCATTACATGGTAACCACCCCAAAAACTATGTCCAAACCATCGTTTCTGCTAAGCCATTTCTACTTGGGTTGGGCACAAACGGCTCATTTGAAAAGCGACGAAATGTAAGCCGCGTTTTGAGGCCCCTTCCTAGTCGAGATGGCTCGGATCGTGGCGGGATGACCCCCCCCCCCTCCCCCTCCTCCTTCCTCTGTACTGTGAGCCGTGCCGGAATGAAAACGGCACGGCACGGGCCAGGGACACAAGACTTGCTCTATGCTGGACTTTGACCGAGCTGTTCCGTTTTTTTTCTTACCTACTGAAGGTTTGCGGGCATAAAACGGTCCGTACACCGTCCCGTACTAGTATCGCCGTCCATTTTCTGTCCCGTACTCTACGGAACGGAGATTTGGTACTGGGGGACGCACCCGTCAAGACTAATCTATGCCAGCAGGCGTTTCCTGTCTCGCGCGTCCACTACTTCGCATTTGACCATTGAAGTCCGCGTGCATGGCGCTCAATGAGCGGCCCCTCGCACATAATAGCGTCACTTCAGAACCAGAGGCCGTCGCAAACAAGCGACCATGAACGGATTGACCTTTGCACTCCTTTCCGCGCTCGTTTGCGCAACACTCGCCTTCCGCCAACAATCAGTCGGAATTCGCGGCCGGCTGATGTGCGGCGACAAACCGCTCGCGAACACTCAAGTCAAGCTGTGGAATAAGAACAAAATCGGTGAGTGTCTGCTAGGCTCAAGTATCGCGGAAGCTCAGCTGAGGGCTTGAGGAAGGTTCTGGTTGTCGGCCGAAAAAGAGACTCGAGGGGCGTTAAGCGTAAAAACGAATCAGATACAGAAGCTACTTTTAAGTGTGATAAGTAGTCGAGCATGCTAGTAGGGCTAGTGATCTTAAGTCATGCCGTTATCGCTGGTCGTTATTTCCTGTGGTCAGCAAGGCACGTTTATGACGCAGCGTCAAAGTACTCTTTGCCCGTACCGTGCCGTTTGGACGCACTTTGGGGCAAAAGCCGTCATTTGAAGGACGGGGACGGCAACGAGCTCAACTTTTCCCCACTAACCTTACCTGTAGGTGATAAGTATATTGAGTTGCTCAACGCGTCTGTGTACTTCAACGCGTGGGTAAGCCGCAAGCTGGGCCCACTGACCGGTGTCCGTTATGTTAATGATGTGGCTGAGTGAATTTCCGGTATAGGTCGGCACCTGTAGAGTTGGTACGGCCGTACCGTACTATAGCGCCGTACTATCGGTCCGAAGTACGGTACGGGTGGGTCAGGACAGTACGGCTTAGGGTACGGGTGAGGACGACCAGAGTCCGGAGTACGGAGCGGTACGAAGTCCGGTACGCCACCAGTTAAGTCGATATTTAGCACTAGTACGACCAGTACTAGTACCGTAGCGTACCGTACTACGGCATATACTGCCGTACTGTACGGTACGGTGAACGGTACGGGGTGGGCCAGTACGGTATCGGATGGGTAAGTATGGTACGAATTATGGTACAGGTGCCGATTGCCGTTATTTTGTTCCGCTTCCTCATCTTGGAACAATTATTGTGTCACAAAGTGTACTCTGTACCTTAGGAGTGCGAAACGAATTCGGGCACTGATGACCAGCTAGCAGCGGCGAAGACGGACGCCCAGGGAAACTTCCAGCTTAACGGTGGTGTCGGTAGTGTCTTCGGAATGGATGTCCACTTCAAGGTTTGCCTCTTGCGGAATGATCCATTCGTCAATTGTGCTTTCAGGTGTACCACGACTGCGACGACGGAATCACGGTAGGTCGACCAAACCACCTTGTTTCTTGCGCAAAGTTAGAAATGGGCCCGACTTTGGTGGGCCAGGCCCAGGCCCTGGATTTGTGGGTCCGACCGGGCCTTGGTCAAGCCGGGACCGGCCCGACTCGGGCCCGGGTCAAGCTGGGCCCGGAATTGTAGATTTTTTCTGAAAAGTTTTATTTGATTTTCTAACCATAAAGAGACTACATTTACTTACGTGCTTACTCAGAGAACATTTTCAATGGGAGTGGGAATTGGTTGAAAAATTTAACCTTCAGGCAACAAAAACTACTACGAGTCTAACATTTTAACTGCTGAAAATCCATTTTGAAGGAAAGCCCGGACCCCAAAAGTTTGAACCCGATCGGGCCCGGGACTGACTCGAGGCCCATTTCGAACTCTGTCGTTGCGTTATTGTAAAGCTTAGCTTGCGCGAAAGTATACTGCTTTTTCGTACGAATCGGCCGCTCTTACTGATTTGTTAGTATGACGACGCTAGCAACTGCGCTTCAGGTTCCGTGCCCGACTAGTGCGAGCAACCCGCTTAATTCTGCTCTAGACGTTAGACCATGCACTTACGACAAGGTTCGACGCCTACTTCTCCAGCCGCCTTTGGCGCCCTTTACCTGCATTAATATGACCTTTCTAGCCCTGCCAGCGCAAGGTGGACCTCAAAGTGCCCGACCAGTACGTGACGCGCTCGGAGAACGTGCAGAAGTGGTTCGACGCGGGCGTGATGAACATGGAGTTCAAGTTCCCCGACGAGGAGCGCAGCTGCATCAACTAAGAATCCAAAAGACATCGATTCCCTCCGAAACCCGATTTTATTTCCGATGGAAGTAAATGGAATAAACGCTGATCTCTTGAGGGAAATGAACTGCGAGTCTTTGTGACGGAAAAAAGCTAGCGTCGTCCCAGCACCCAGCGTACGCCCAGTCCGCCCCACCGGTTGTTGTAGCCGTTGCCTGGCGCTAGCACTGGGTACAGCGCACGCTGACCGTAGCCGCCGCTAAAATTGCACTACTGCATAGGCCTCTTTTAAGGTAGCGTATGGAAAACCTACGCCTAGAAGAAACATGATTGTTTGATGCATATTGTGAAGGTATCCGATTTCAAAATGCGAATACTTGCGTTGCTAGCCCATCGAGGGAATGTGCGGCATATTCCGCATGGGAAAATCTCTAAAGGTTTCCGACATTTCATGATCAGATTCCTCTTGTCAAAAAATGGTTTACTTTGCTAAAAATTGAACTAATTTTTTAGCATATGCGCGGCATAAATTCGATTTAGCTAAAAGCAAAACGCTGCTAGTTTCAATTTTGCACTAAGCACCTCACACTGACGTCTTTACGCGAAGACTGTTGCCGTCTCAGCTCAGAATTCAAGGCAATACCTGTTGTAGGACGAGTACTGATTGTAGTAGGGGTTCCCATAGCCGTATCCGTACGGACCGGAATATGAGTTGCCGGTATACCACTGACCGGTCGCCGTTCCGAAGGTTAGAAGAAACGTGAAAATAAGGAAGAAATCCCTTGGCATTGTGAAACGCTCAAGAATCATGAACGTCAACAACCCCTGGGGCGAACCACGTCGCGTGACCTTGAAGTACTTCGACCTTGGCTGGATGGAAAGGCTCTAGTGGCACACTGTCCGCCAAACGCACAAGTCCTTCCTGTGCATTTTAGGCGCATTAGAAACACTAGGAACCAGCATCGCATCTCTCTTTTCGGGCATCTCAAAATGGTCATGTGTCCCTGCGGTAGCTACTTTAGGTGCCGCCAAATTAGTCTATTCTAAGTGATTAGCGAAAGAATCAAACAGGTTCTCGTAAGATATATTTTGGCAAGTCCATGGGGAACATTCAGGAATTCTTCAGTGAAAAGTTCCAAATGTCCACTGATAACTTTAAGTTCTTCAAGAATATCCCTGATTGCGTTTCTCCAGGGCGGATAAATACGCGACAGCAAGTATAAAGCAAAGCATGATAACAAATAGCATGTCGACTAGCGGAAGCTTTATCGGAAACAACGTTTAAGCTTCTGAATGTATGCGTACTGTCTGCATTGTTTTTGTATGCATGAAGTGTCTTGTATACTGTCATCTTGGCAGCATCCAAGTCGCATGAACGTAACCGAACCTTGTCGTCCGCCAGCGACAAAACCGGGCTTTCAAGGACTCGCGGTTCTCGCCGCGATTCCCTGTTTGCCAGGCGTCTGCTTGCTTGCAGAGGCCCGAGAAGCGTCGCTTGTGCGGAGTAAACAAGTGGACACCGACGAACCAAATGCTTCAAAATCGTGTCAATTATTGCTAATTTACAGCGGGGCTGGGCGGATTTGTTTTCTGGTGGGCGGTGTCGGGACGTTGCCTAACTTTAAGCCATACTAGATCCCTGAATGAGCACTAGCGGTTCCACTTTCCAGAAGCTAAATCTTCATCAGCCATTCGTGTGAATGATTTCTGACATGCTGATTAACTGGTGCAAATACCTAAATGTTGCTTGGTTCGCAACTTTGACCAAAATATTGGGCCAGTTTGAGATAAGTCTTGTGCAAATTCATTCTCATGGTCTTTGGACTGGCGGATATTTTCCAAAGACCGAGACCGGGACCTACCTAGTCCTCATTTATAGCGTGTACGTTGCATATTTACAGCGTTACGTGATTGTCTTAAAGCCGCCGTTTAGAACCTTCACCATGTCTCAAGAAGACAAGAAGCAGGAGCGAGAGTTCGAGCCCTACGAAGCCGGTAAGCCACGTCTCCGCTGACTTACACGGGCATAAAAGGAATAAACTTGGCCAAAATAGGACAAGAATAGATAAACTTGGCCATAAACCAGGCTGAAATCACGTTAATTTAACCCAAAATAACATGCTAATGCCGTTGAACTTCAGGATACGCCAAGTCCGCCCGCGCTGCTTGCAGGATCTGCAAGGAGAAGATCGAGAAGGTAGGTTTCTCGGCCTATGTTCATCCTAATTTCCTGCTTTAGGGCGTCCTTCGCCTCGCGGTTCGCTTCCCGGCGCCCGGCGGACACGGACTGGCCACGCACTGGTGAGTATTCATGGGCTGGTGACCGCAGCAATCGCAAATTTAGGCACCACTTCGATTGCTTTTGGAGCAAGAACCGCAAATACCCGAGCGAGGAGAACTTTGCAGGTTTTGCGGACCTCACGCCCGAGGACCAGGACAAGCTGCGCGCGCATTTCAGCGAGGGTAAGCCGGATTTCAGACTTTAAAGTTGGTCCAATTTAAAAACGTGCAGTTTTTAGCTAAGGCATAGCTCGGTAGTTTTGGCTGCTGTTTAGCGTTAACCCACGTTTTGTCTCTTTCAGGTCTTGCTTGGGTAGCCATAAGGCTTAGGCTTTAACTAGACAATTGTTCAAAGGCATAGACGGAAGCGGAGTTACCGTAAAACTTCTAACATAAGGGCGCCTCTAACATAAGAGCACCTCTAATATAAGAGCATTTTTGAGAGCCTGTAAATTACATAAGAGCACCTCTAACATAAGAGCATAAATGCGAAACCATGCAGGGAAAAGCGGCGTCGCGCCAGCCAGTTGGCTTCAAATCGATATGCATGATGTGTGCTGTCTTCAGAATTTTGTTTTCCTCCAGTGACCAATAAATCATCTAGCAAAATCTCGTAAACTCATTCATGCCATTAGGCTATCTATTTGTCAAACGAATCGATGTTTTTTTGGCAGAAAATGGGTGACATCACGGCCACCGCAGCCACTAAAAAAGCCGGAATTCGTAAACCCTCGAAAACAAGTTCGCTATCGCAAAAAGGCTCGACAACATCAATAATGCCGCGCAACATGAAGGCGTTCAGCGATAATGCCTGGGGAAATGGATAGCTCACTAAAAGGAGATGAACGATGCCATGTAAGTTATTAGGCACCTCCGTTCCGGCAAGACCCGAGGAAAGAACAACAAGAACCGAAGCTAAACTTCGAATGGGTGCTCGAGGCGTGGAACGACGGAGGCACGAAGGACAATGTAACGAACTCATTCAAAGAGACGACCACCTCATCCGCTGCTTGAAAGAGGTCAGTGGGGTTCCAGAGGGCATGTACGAGCTGACCAAAGCCCACGAAGCTTCAGAAGCGCAGGAGCAAGCCGAGATCCTGCTGGACTCGAAATCGAAGCTTCTGACGAGCGCGACACTGGGCACGTCAGCGACATCGAAGTAGTGGACGACGAATAAACGGCATCGTTATGGATCCGAAGACGAAAATCACAATCTTATTGATGATAGCGACTTCTAAGGACGAATGTTGCACAGGAAGCTAGGTTAATAAATGTCGTTGCTATTGAGTACCAAGCAACGATACTCAATAGTCCACGAAAATACATAAGAGCACCTCTAACAAAAGAGCACCTCTAATACAAGAGCACGTTTTGACCGCTCTGAAAAACATAAGAGTCGCTCTTATGTTAGAAGTTTTACGGTAACTAGTTGGCTTAATCTAAAAAGCGTGCCGATCGGCTTAAGCCATCGTATCGGCTAAGCTTGGCACATTAGCATTAGTAGTAGGTATAGTAATACGGTTTTAGGCGTCCGCGTAGCACTGGTCTACGCTACGTCAGGCATTTTGTAAGGCATAGACTTTGGTTTAGGTAAACACTTCTCGTGTGTGGCCGTATAAGTCCATCGTAGAGAAAACCTGACGGTTTTGGCTTAGTTCTGGAGCTTAAGCCTTAACATGCGGCTACCCACAGACCGTGGCTTAGGACTAACGTCAATGAAGGTCACTCGATTTAGTCTTGATTTTACACGTCATTATTTATATTAAGCTTCCGCATTAACTGAACCTTGCGCTTTAAACTCGAGTTTAGGCTTAAGTTCAGCAGGTAGCCGAGGCCCGCCTTAGACTTATACCCATAAAAGTTTTGGCAGGTTTATTCCACGCAAAGTTCTTCATTTTTAGACTCCTCGGCCGAGAAGGCTTCCGACTTCGAGGTGAAGGGCCCGGTGCCGAAGGTGGAGCACGCGAAGACCGGCTCCGGCAAGTGTTTCAAATGCAAGGCGCCCATCGAGGAGGGTCATCTGCGCGTCAGCTATACGGTCTCCTTCTACCATCCGCCGTGTTTCGCCGAGACGGAGCTCTACAAGGGAGCCGCCGAGAGGTAAGTAATGTCGGGGAAAGCCCGTAAACTGAAAGGATTTTAGCTTCGACGGCTTCGGATCGCTCACGGACGAGGAGCAGACGACGATGAAGGGCCTTTTCAAGAAGCCGGCCGGCGGAGCTGGGTACGTTTTACTACCATTCTCCACGGCAAGGCTGCGACGTTTTTGAGCGGCACTGCCTAGGGACTTACCAGTAATACTAGGAAGCTGGTGATCCGGATGGGGACGAACGCCAAGAGGTATTGGACAGGTCCTGGGCGCCCCTGAGTTCCGTAGCATGATCGATCCTATTCCGCATTCCGTACCATTACTGGCCCGCCCCGCACCGTACTCCTGTACCGTAATATACGGTACGGTACGGCAGACGGGCCGTACGGGCCCGTATTAGTACGGGCTGTACTAGTGCTAAATATCGGGAAACTGGGGCCGTACCGTACTCCGTACTGTCCGGACCCCATCCGTACTGTAAGTCGTACTGCCCAGCCACACCATACCGTACTACGTACCGATCGTACGGCAGCACGGTACGGCACGGCCGTACCACATGTACGGTTGCCGACCTTTAAACCATACAGGCTGGGAATGAGCAGGACTGGGATCCATCCTAACAGTGCCAGTTTTGCAAGCGCTTTCTTACCTGGTCGCTTGACCATTTTCACTTGATAACTTTCAAAATTTAGCAGTTTTCTTCGTTCAGAAACTTTTTCCTTTCCCTAACAAACATATTTTTAAGAACTCGTGTTTCAGCAAGCCCAAGTCCACCGACTCGCCAGGGACCAGCGGCGCGTCGGCTGCGAAGAAGAAGCCGGAGAAGAAGGAGAAGCCCGAGAAGAAGGAGAAGGAGCCGAAGAAGCCCAAGGACGGTGGCTCGGAGAAGGGCAAGAAGCGCAAGGCGAAGAAGGAGGAGGAGGAGGATGGCGAGGACGAGGAGCTCGGAATGGTACGGCTTACTAGCCAAATCACTCAAGATTTCGGCAAAATTTTTACAAAAAAGGCTTGCCAAAATCCGAGTTTTAGCGCGAAACTCCCGTTAAATGGTGCTAATTCGCGTTCTTAATGTTTACCAAAGTCAAAAATGTGCTTAGGTAAGTCAGTGTTTCCTAAAACCAAAGAGATTCTCGCATGGGAAATGGACCCTTTTCCTTTCAGAGGCGCAAGAAGAAGGCGGTTGCGGCGGTCTGAAGCACTCCTGCGAGGATAGGATTCACTTTCTCTGTATAGTTTCCGAGTTTCCCTCGATTTCCTTTCCCCATCTCGTTGTGTCGTCTTGACGTTGTCCTGAACCTTTCGTTCTCTTTAAAGGCATAGGACTACGCTGTGTCCCGATTTGACTTTGACGTTCCGCACATTGTTCTTCGCTTTCCCCCCTCTGTTCTGCAATGCAGGTACTTGTCTTGCGATGCTTTAGCCGTGCGGAATAAACAGGTTCGCACTAAAGGCAGACAGAATCATGCGTTATAAGAAAGCTGTTTCCGCTTTTACGGGTGCTTATCAAGGTTTCAGGAGCAAGGTGGACGGCAAGGTTGATCAACACAGGGAACTCTTCCCACGTGCAGCATATCTACAGTTCAGGTCTGGGGAAAGGGCCGTCATTTTTTGACTCTTTTGTTAGAAGATACATCTCACCTAAGGAGCGACGAAGTCTCGTATGGAGGTCGCAAAGCAAGGCAACGTGGACAGAATGGTTACGCCTCCCTCCAAACCGATGCTGCTGAAGCTGACTGATGCTTCAAGCTATCATACGACGCTTTATTGCAGCAGAAGGAACTGAGTAGAGAAAATGTACAAATACGAATTACAGTCCCGATTAACAAGCTAGAACTTGTCGAAGTCGTTGTCGTCGCGCCACGCTAAAGGCACAAATTTATTGAGAACAGGGTTCCAAGCCAAAGGGAGACGATCTAGACAGATCGACCATCTGATGTCTTAGTAACTCTATGGACAGAACCGTGTAAAATCCAATGAAATTCTTCCGAATATCCGCACCAAGAGGCCTCTTTCAACAGGTTTCCGACCAGGGCCGAGGGCCCGCCCCTCAGCTTCTAAGACTTATCGGGCCACGGCGCTAGCCGGCAAGCGAGACCCCGCCCCATTCTAGTGGGGTTCTTTGGCAAATTTGGGTCAATTTTTTCAACTAATTTTTGCCAATAAGCAAATAAATCGCTCTGCTGGCGCCTGCGACAAGCCACTTATTTTAGCCTAAATCAAAGCTGATTGCTTACTTCTCCACATTCCCTGCGACACTCCGCCGCCTGCCGTTCTCCTCCGCGCGTTCCAAACGTAGCCGCTAGGACGTCCGCTCTGCCATGCCCTCGGTCCGCTCCAGCCGCCGCCCATTCCGCCTCTGGCGCCTCCGAGATTGTTCAAGGAGAGGCGAAGGCCGCCGGCTATCGGTTGGAAGCCTTGCAGTGCGGATCGAAAGCCAGAGGAAGAAGCGAATTGAGCTGAGACGAGGCAGAGAATTAGTTGCGTGGAAAGAACAATGAGGTACAGAAGTTTCATTGTGGTGGTGCGGAGCTGAAACGAGCCACAATCGGTTCAAACACCAAACATAATCACGAAGAGCTAGGCTACGCTCCGGAACGCGTTTTTGGAGAGATGCATTACAGACCTCCATAGCTGTCCCCTCGCTACGAAGCTGCCTATCATCAGTATGGATGGTAATAGGTAGGTATGCTCGACCCGAGTAGCCCCACATAAATGTGGCTAAGCGCAATGACGAGAGAATCTGGCAGCTGGGAGGAGGCAGGCTAATTGTTTCCGACATTCATGCTACAATGCTACGAACCAAAGCAGTGCACATTAGACGGTGCGGCGTCCGACATACCAATTAATAAAAATCGGCAGCTCACACCCGTACTGTACTAAGCCACCTCGTACCGTACTGAGTCACTCGTGCCGTACTCCGTGCCTTACGGTACGGGACAGTAGCATTGCCCGTAATCCGGTACGGTACTGGTACGGGCCGTGCTAGTGCTAAATATCGAGGAATCTGCAGCCGTACCGTGCTCCTTACTGGCCGACCGCAACCCAACCCGTACCGCAAACCGTATTATACTAAGTCACCCGTACCGATAGTACGGCAGTACGGTTGTGGTGGCATGGCTGTACAATCGGTACGATTCGCGATCTTTACAACTTAGCCAAATCTAATTTGACGTACAATTCTGGCAACCGGCCATAAATTAGGAAAATCTCGTAAGTGAACGCTTCGGAAAACAACGGATCTTCGGAGGATCCCAAGCGCTTTTATAGTCGAGCAATCGTCACTTGAGACTAAGCCCGGATGGTGAGACATTTCCCACGTCCTCTGTGTCCGCGTCAAGTGCAATGACCTCATGAATCGACGGCTCGCATGCCACCCTCGATGATTTCCCGGAAAGCGCAGGGTGGTGTCAAGGTACTTGTGGTGTCACTTATCGTTTAGAGGGCAAGAGGGCGGTTTAGAGGGCAAGTCAGGGCGGCCCAGAGAACGATCGCCCAAAAGCACTTGACACTGAGTGCCACCCGGGTAGACTACGCCGGCAAGCGTGACCAATGCTCAAGGCTCGTCATCCGGCAGCCAGACACTTTACCTCTTCTTCAAAGTGCGACGAAGGACACCCTAAAAATGACTATGAACAGGCCATTTTCAAGCACTAGTTTTAGAACGCAGTGAAAAATTTTACGCGTTACTCGACAAAGAGGGTATCGTGCAGACTATGTTGAGAGATGATAATTCATAGCATATTTTGCCTGTTTCGAGTCGTATTGGCCTATTTTTCGATGTTGGCCAATATGGAGGAAGGTCGAGTGGTTGCGTTACCAGAGCTTGGTCTGCTCGTTTGCGGGGTCGTTCCCCGTCGATGGCACTTGCCGCGGTTTACTCAACCGTGCGTCCCTCCGGGGTTGGCTAAACTGAGGAGGAGTTGATTGTATTCGTGCGATCCTACGGCGTAGCTTCTCGTGCTTACCTGCGACTGCCCTGATTTCATGTCTCACATCTCGTACGGGCATAAATCGCAAACTGAAAAAATATCCCTATATTGGCGTACATTGACCGACCTAAAAGGAATCGCCATCGAAGGTTGCACCGATGGCTCGACGATAACTTCATAGTCGGTATGGCTGCTTAAGGAAAACTGCGCACACTGCGTATAATTTATTCTCAAACGATACTGGTCGAAGTGCCGTGCATGCATGAGTACGGGAACAGAGCGTTTTATTTTTACGAGCTGAGGTCGATGAGGTCCACTTCCGGCTGAGACGGAGGGCTAAGCACCGGCTTCTTGCCGCATGCTTTGCACGTCGAAGCGCACACTTCACGAAGGAGCTTTGTATAGGACTAAATTCGAGCATAAATCCTTGATCACTGCCCACGAATTCGCGTACCTTATCGTCGCAACGGTCTGCCCAGTCGCCACACTGAGCCGCTAGGTCGATGCACTTTCCCGAGGACGGATCTACTGGAGTCGCAGGCGCGGTTCCGGCAGGCGGAAGGACTGCGCCGCCCGTGCACGAGCCACAGGTGGCAGCGCAAACTTGATGAAGCAGTGACTTGTAGGACTAAAGTGCACCTGTAATGTAAGTAAACCCGTGCAGTGGCACTACTACATCCCAGTGGAGGGCAGTGCATTATCGGGGGGGGGGGCATCTGACTTGGAGTATTAGGATTGACTCAACTCCCATGTGGGAGGCAATCGATTTTTCTTTTAACAAGACCTGGAAACAGAGTAAAAACACATTACCGTACTTTCTCTAATTTATCCCCGAGGGAGATAATTTCGATCGACTCATTCGGGAAATTTCGAAATTTAAGCGCCCATAACTTTTTTGTTTGGCGTCTGTGTGACTCGCTCGGTACCTTAAAAAGCTTGCTTCACCGTTATCTATTCAAATATGAGCTTTGATTGGAAGTACTCATACCCCCGGGCCAGATAAAAATTTTGAGGTAGGGGATAATTAGAGGGGGAGGACAATTAGAGGGTGGATAAATTAGAGAAAATACGGTAAAAACAAACTTTATTTTTGACGAAAAAATGCACTGCCCCCTCCATGTGGAAGCTAGTCACCTTGCCCCCCCATAATGCACTGCCCCTCTACATCGGGAAGTAGTGGGAAGTAGAAACCGTGCAGTGAAACCACCGGTCATGAAAAACCGATTTTTTCGGCTTCGACGAGGGTTCTCGGAGCGAGG
>JNEY01000550.1:0-58554 GCA_020875895.1 Aphelenchus avenae | reverse complement strand
GTCGTCGTAACCGAACGACGTACGTCGGGTCGGGGGGGGGGGGAAGGGGTTTTGGGTCTCGGTCTCGGTCTCGGTCTCGGTCATGAGAAAATCAGCCCGCCTTTAGCTTTTTTCGGTTGAAAATATTTTACAGATTTTGCCAAAAAAATTCAACGAATGTTGATGCAAACATTAAGTAAATCCACCTCAAACATGTTAAGGAGCGCTCAATCTGCAACTCAAGGTGCTTTCTTACATTCTTTTCGGAATTTTAATGAAATTTTTGCTCAGGTCCGACCCTATCCCCTTTTAGCTTAACGAAAAATTTACATGGGGTAAAAAGTAGGGTTGCAGGTCGTGCCGTCCCGTGCTGCCGTGCCGTGCCGTTTTCCCATTTTCACGGCGCGGCTCATGGCACGGCAGGGTCAGCACGGCACGGCTCACGGCACGGATTGTACATGAAAACGGGCCTGTTTTCAGTGCCGTTTTGGCTGATTTTTAAACGAATTCTAGCTATTTTGCCGAGATGTTGGGAACTTTAGCCAAAGCCTCAGACTTTTTATTTATGTAGCTTTTTCCATAAAACGCAACAGATTTTGGCCTGATTCACTATTATTCGACGAAAACAAGCCTTTTCAGGGAGACTTTTAGCAAAACAGACCAAAAATTTCAACAAATTTTCGAATTTCGCGGGACGGGCCGTCCGTGGCACGGCACCTATCACGGCACGGGTCGTGCCACGGGTAACGTCACACGGCACGGGGTGCCGGTCTGCAACCCTAATAAAGACGCGCCTCGGGCGATAGCAACGAAATTTTAGGTAAATATTTGACAAATGTAGTGAAAACTTCGTTGATCGGGCCATTTTATGTTAATGCATAGCCCAACGTTATATCCCCTCACCCCCTTGTCCCACGCCGGTTAGACCCTACTAGGTCCCCTCCCCTATAAACATAACGCTTTTTTCAGGACGCTCCCTTACGGAACCGTCAAATGGGCGTTTTAAATTCTAAGTCTCGGTCTCGGTCTCGACCGAGACCGAGACTTTCGGGGGGGTCCGGTCTCGGTCTCGGTGTACGAAATTATAGTCCGCAGCCCTGGTATCCAACACAAGAAAATGGGCCGGCACATGATACGCTTGAAGCCAGAAATAGTATTAGCTAATTTACCACAAAATACGGTTTTTTAAAAAAAATATTAGCTTTTTGCATCTTGTATAACGGTATGTTATGAAAGTAAGTTCTGTCCATTCACCCAGCCATGGAGGGACAGCGCAATCGTCCGGCCCAAAAAGCAACAAATTACCGCGAATGGGCGGCTTAGGCTCCGTCGATAAAATAGTGTGAACTAGAGCTGGTGTGGTCATGAAACGGAACTGGTCGTTCTGTGATCCGTGCCGTCTTGAAAACAGAACGACCCGGCACGGCAGAGGGGCCAGCACGGGGCGTCCTCCTTTCCTTCCTATCACGGGACGGATCACGGAACGGCATCGACCTCAGAACGCCGCCGTATTCCTTGTCGTACCGGTACCCCTCCCCCCAAAGCTTGCGTTTTTAAGCAAAGAAATCGATCAATATTTGGCAGCTCCGGCCAAAAATCTCGCCAATAATCGCGCTTTATTAGTGACCAAAGGTGCACTTGAACGACTTCCATGCTCAGCAACCATACTTAAACATGTCATTCTTGGGAGGTTGTCCATAATTTCTGATTTTTGGCGATTCTGTCTTGACCGTGGTACGGTACGTTCTTACTGTTCGTTTTTCTTCGACATAAGCCTTAGAAATTCAGCGGTTAGTACCGGTACCATTTAGGACCAAAACTACGTTAATGGAACAGTTCTCTACCAAGAAATGCATTCGTTTGGGTGGTAGCAAAGAAGCGACAATGCAACGCGTATTTTACGGCAATGAAATGTGAAAGTTGACAAGGCACTTGGCACAGCTAATCGCAAAAATATTCGGTTAGCGGCCCAACATGTGAGGGGATTGTTATCGGAAAAAACGACGTGTACAATCATGCGGAAAGCAATCCGCTTGCTAAGAATGGTACACGAGTCTGACACAACGCCAAACACACGACGTGGATGCCTCAAGCAAGTCGATGAACTTGTGAGTTACCTACGATTTGAGGTACACGAAAATATGTGAGGCTCACTAAAGGANCTTGCTGATTTCAAGTTAACAGGTTCAATGCAGGGGCTGCATAGAGGAGCATTCCCATCCTGGGGCCAGGCCAAACATCGGCGCCGCAGTGTCGGCCCTGATGTCCTCTCTCATGAAGGGCAGATCCCAGGATAGGGCCTACGGACGCTATCTAGGTTTACCTAGCTCACCGACTGTTTTTTAGGAAATGGAAACGCAGTTCATCGAATGTAGCGCGTTGGAAGGAACCAATATCGACGTCGCCTTACTGTCCTTGATTCAGTAAGACCATAACGCAGGCTTCGCTGCTAACCGCTCCTGTTTAGCGAAATGATGAAGGCGGAGGACAGCGAAGTGCGCCGTGGAAGTGTCGACCTTCGAAGGAAACCCCCAAAGTCCTCGTGTAGCTGCTAATAATGTGATGCCTTTAAACCTGAACGAGTTTGTCGAGACATTTTGATGTGTAAACCTGCTGTCAACTGCGTCTCCAGCGAAATGACCCACAAATTTCATGCGATATGACCCACAAATTTTTAAGAACCCACAAATTTCGTGCGATATGACCCACAAATTTTCAAGGACCCACAAATTTCACGCGATATGACCCACAAATTTCGAGGACCCACAAATTCCATGCGATATGACCCGCAACTCTGACAGGACCCACAAATTTCAAGCGATATGACCCACAAATTTAAAAGACCCACAAAATTCATGCGAAATGACCCACAAATTTAAAAGACCCGCAAAGTTCATGCGAAATGACCCACAAACACAAAAATGCCATAAGTGTCTGTCGACATGTTGTATGTTGTCGGCTGTATGTTACGTGGCTACGTAGTCTCCCAGTTAGGAGCAGATAAATCTGCGGCAGTAAGCAATGTGGAACATGTCGACAACAACTTATGGCATTTTTGAGTTTGTGGGTCTTTTCGCATGAACTTTGCGGGTCTTTTAAATTTGTGGGTCATTTCGCATGAATTTTGTGGGTCTTTTAAATTTGTGGGTCATATCGCTTGAAATTTGTGGGTCCTGTCAGAGTTGCGGGTCATATCGCATGGAATTTGTGGGTCCTCGAAATTTGTGGGTCATATCGCGTGAAATTTGTGGGTCCTTGAAAATTTGTGGGTCATATCGCACGAAATTTGTGGGTTCTTAAAAATTTGTGGGTCATATCGCATGAAATTTGTGGGTCATTTCGCTGGAGACGCAGTTGACAGCAGGTTTACACATCAAAATGTCTCGACAAACTCGTTCAGGTTTAAAGGCATCACATTATTAGCAGCTACACGAGGACTTTGGGGGTTTCCTTCGAAGGTCGACACTTCCACGGCGCACTTCGCTGTCCTCCGCCTTCATCATTTCGCTAAACAGGAGCGGTTAGCAGCGAAGCCTGCGTTATGGTCTT
This sequence comes from Aphelenchus avenae, assembly GCA_020875895.1. Taxonomy (NCBI): domain Eukaryota; kingdom Metazoa; phylum Nematoda; class Chromadorea; order Rhabditida; family Aphelenchidae; genus Aphelenchus; species Aphelenchus avenae. The sequence continues at coordinate 55,026 of JNEY01000550.1, read as the reverse complement.
ACTGAATCAAGGACAGTAAGGCGACGTCGATATTGGTTCCTTCCAACGCGCTACATTCGATGAACTGCGTTTCCATTTCCTAAAAAACAGTCGGTGAGCTAGGTAAACCTAGATAGCGTCCGTAGGCCCTATCCTGGGATCTGCCCTTCATGAGAGAGGACATCAGGGCCGACACTGCGGCGCCGATGTTTGGCCTGGCCCCAGGATGGGAATGCTCCTCTATGCAGCCCCTGCATTGAACCTGTTAACTTGAAATCAGCAAGTGTAATGTTTATTTTCGCATTTTCCTTTTCGCTTTGACGGCAAAAGTTTTTACCGATAAACTTCGACATGCCCAGAACCCTAATGAAAAGCGCACTCTCCGGTTTCGGTTTTTTTAAAAATCGGCTCAGAAGCGGAGCCCTGGGGGTCCCGGGCAGTTTTCGACTTGAGTCACCAGAAACCGGCGCTGGGCCTAGCCGCTTAGTCGGGCATGCGTCCACGATTGTAATTGGCCAGATCCGGTTCAGTTCACATATCCGTGAAGGAGAGTGACCACCTACCGCTGCTAGTCGTTGGCCGTCCGCCGCCGACACAAAGTCGGATTCGGCCACCGTGTTCCTGCGAAGATCGACCTTGTTCGCTACCAGCAGTAGCGGTATGGGCCGAGGAGTGCATTCCTAGAACCGGCCAGAGCTAGCGTCAAGATTTGCGGAAAGCTACAAACGCATACCCGAATGTTCTCGATCCAGTCTCGGACGCGAATGAAGGTCTGCTCCACGGAGCAGTCGTAGACTAGAATAGCACCGTCTGCTCGACGGAAGTACGACTTGCACAGGCTTCGGAACCTGCAATTGAGGGATACACTAGACGGTCAAAAATATGGGACGATCACTCTAACCTAAAGCGCTGGGGTACGTGCCAAAAGTTTCGTATTTAGTAAGTTAGTAACACAACGAAAACGGGCTTTTTTGGAAAATGAATTCGGCATATCGATCTAAAACTTACTGAACTGGGGCGGGGTACTTATAAGACTTTGGAAAATGCAAGGCAACATGACATGCTGTCAGCATGCATGCGTTCAGACATGCGCACTAAGCGGTCCTGCATGCTAGGTTCGAGTTGTGCGCACTAAGCGCTACCGCAGTACTGCAGAAGCATCCACTTGCAGAATCAACAAATGAATTCGCTTGTTCAGCATCAAGATCAAATGTCAAGGAGAGGATAATTACTCTTCTAGGAATGAATGCATCGTTGCCATGCTGTGCGTACTAACCGATATCGCGCGCAAAAATGTCGAGAGCATGCACGCGTGCATACAAAACGGTACCACATGCAGAAATGCCTTAATCTTACATGCTTGCAGTATTGTATGCGGTATGTATTTCGTCTTTAGCATTGGCATCGGATCGCAACGACCGATACGCCCTTTTCTGGACAGTCATACGTTATGGATAGTCGGGTGATCTACGTGTACCTTAGGGATGCTTACCGTTCTTGCCCGGCCGTGTCCCACAATTGAATAGCGACGTTGTGCGGTCCGAGTCGGATCCCTTTCACGTAGAAGTCGACGCCTTAACAAAGGATTAGGTAGGCACAAACCAAAGTATCCAACGGCGACGACCAGCATCGTACCGAGTGTGCTCGGCAATCCCTTCTGGAAGGCCTTCTTGACGATCCGAAGTACAATGGAGGACTTTCCGACCGCTGCGTCACCGCACATGACCACTCGAAATGTGCGATCGGGAGGACCATTTGACTCGACGAGGCTCATTCCCTGAACGACGTCGTTCTTAGCCGCTTAAGCTTGTAGCGAGGTCATACGCTATTTACTCCATTGACGAGAGCGTCCCCTAAGGGTCGAGAACCTCCGCCGAAAATGTCGCTATCGGTGTCCGAGATGGTCATGGCTGAACCGGCCCGTATAGGAAACCCGCTGTCTGAAGATGTTTCAGTCTACGTACCGTACCATCGGACTCGGAGAGCTCACCTGTTTCGTCCTCTTCGTTAGCATGATTCGATGAGTGGTGGCTGTTGCTGCGTTGGACGTTGTGTTGCTGCTAAAGTGCAACGAAGCTTATAGGGTAAGGCCGGGTAGTACGTAACGGAGAATGGGTCGAGGCATTTGAGAACGCAACAGCAGCAGAATCAAAAAAAATCATTCGCCTGTTCGGAACACTCTTTTCCTCACACTTTCGCAAGTCCGCAATATTCCAGTGCAAATTCGACTTTCCAGAAACCGTTCTTCTCATACCGAAACGTTCTTTCATTTGGTCTTGATTGCGCAACAGACTAGCGGCATGCAAAAGTTTTTCTCCTGCTTAAAGAGAGTTGTGAAAAGACAGAGAAAAACAGGAAACGCTAAACCTATTTAAAAAAGGGCACTTGGCAGCTCGTGATGAAGCTAGACCTTGGAGGGGCACGTCATACCTTCATGCAGTCAATTATCTGGGCCAACGCAAGAAAATTTGTCGCCGCTCGATACACCAGGGATCTAGCGATATTTTCGTTGTTCTGCGATGAAAGCAGCAGTGCACAGGGAAGGGAAAAAATGGGTAAGAAGACCAGGGCTGAGAAGGTTCCCTGTCTTGTCCATCTAGGGCAGGCAAGATTCTGTGCCTGCCCCGAACTCTGCTGCTGATGAAAGTGGAAATTACCGACAAAGTGATCGTGACCACGAATTTGCTTCCGAAATTTTTACGAGACTGTACTTACTTACCAGTGCTAACTGGTGCATCACGTTCGTCCGGTACTGAAGGTTCTCGCGCAAGTGGTCGTTGGTCTCATGCAGGCGCTGATTCGCATCGCTAAAGTCTGCCATATACCTTCGCTAAAACATCGACTTACTAGAGAAGCTGCATCTGACGTTGGATATTCTCGGTCTCGCGGACCGTCTCCAGCATTTGCTCCTTCTCCGACAACAGAGAATGTGTCTTCGACTCGTATTCGCTCCTCAGCTCGGCCATCTGCGCCTTTATTAGCGTCATTTCGGCTTGATTCTGCGAGAGATTGCTCTGCAGCTTTCGGTTTTCGCTCAGTTGCTCCTAAAACTCGACGTAAGCTTCCAGAGCTTGAGCATCCTCGTGTACCTGTAGCTTTTCGCGGAGCTCCTTCTCCTGGTCCGCCCGAGCGGACTGCTTCTCCAGCACGATTTCGAGGTCTCGCAGGTGCGTGAGGTTGTTCTGCAGCTCCTCCATCTCCTCCTCCATCCGCTTCCGCATCTCCTCCTTCTCCTTCTGCAGGCGGTCGCGTTCCTGAACGACTTGACTTTTGGCCTCTCTAATAGGGTTAAAAAGACAGTCGCGAATTTGCGTCTACTGATAGGGCATCGGCAACGGAATGGCACTGTCGTGACGTACTGCCGTACCGATGGTACGACCGAACGGTACGGTACAGGCCGTACTACGGTACGGTACGATACTAGCACGGGCTTTATTCCGTACCGTACTGACCTCACCCGTGAAGTACCGATAGTACGGCAGAACGGTTCAGTGCCGTAATATGGCAGGGTGTGCCGACCTGTTCTTAACGGCTGTACCGTCCCGGCGCTAACTACGACCAGCGAGGCGTCTCGCAAAACAACAAAATTATGCCTGCTAAATGCCGCTTACCTCTTCCCTGGCCTTCTTCTCGGCCGCGACCAGCTGCTGGTCCATTTCGTTAGCGATCTCCGACATTCGCTTGTTGTAGTTTTCGCGTTCCCTAAAGTCCTCATATGCAGCGGTCTCCTCCGGGACGAGTCCTCACTGCTTCTGCACGTCCTGAAGCCGTTCGTTCTCCTCCTTCTTCTCGCGGATCTGATAGCACAGCTGGCCGACGACCTTCTCGAACCTGTCCAGGACTTGTGAGTTACCGGAGGACTGGAGCTCTTCGTATAGCTCGAGCACCTCCTCCTGTCTGCGAAACAACGGTCTTCGAGTGGGCCGAGGAGATCGTAAATGCTACGTCTCGGTTAGGGCAAACAGGCAACCGAGCGGGCCATGTTCAGGGGTAAGACGGCACAGAATCGGTTTATGGCTAGTGCCAGCGGGCACGGACCAAGGTTGAGTCATACGAATATTCAAATCGATCCGAGTCCAACGGTGAAAAATAATAGTGAGTGTCGCAAGCGAAACCGGCGGAAACCTGACCGACAAGCGCAAACTTCCGCGGGCGGTCCCTAGCCGCATGTCATTCTTAGCTAGTACAAACTTCGGAAAAGTCGTCTTTTTCGACGGAATTCGAATTACTGAAATCAAAAACGCTGACTTTCCGCTAAAGGCCGGCAGTCGTAAAGATAGTACGGCCGTACCGTACTCCGTACTGTACGGTACGGAGGGGGTCAGTACGGCACGGAGTACGATACGGAGGAGGTCAGTACGGTACGGAGTACGGTACAGCTGCCGACTGCCCATCTCTACTTTCCGCAGCCGACGGTCGTCATCCCTGGCGTAGGCAAGGGAATGTACGGCTCGGCAGCAATACGTAGAAGCAAAGACAAGGAAGCCTCCAGCGAAACCACCTCATGAATTATGGGTGGTTTTTGCTGGCAATTAGGGCGTGGTTTCACGGAAATCACCAGGCGAATACTGCGAAACCACCCCCTAATTTTGACCACCCTCAGAATTAGGGGGTGGTTTCGCTGGAAATCAGGGGGTGGAAGCGCAGTTTAGCCGGGGAGAACACAATGCGGAAAAGAACCCAATGACAGAGCCCGTACTTACTGCGGTATTTCTTCTAGAATCGAAGGCGCTCGGCGTCGTTGGAACAGGTTGCCGCTTGGTTTCCTGAGCTGAACGAGGAAGCATACCTTTCCGTCTGTTGAGCCTGCTGGCAAACCTGTGGCACACTTGGAGAGGCGTCGGGATCGTCGACATACTCGACGCCAACGACCGAGCGCTTGCGTATGCCGTGAAAACCTGGAAAAAGTGATCATGGCTTGGTTTTCCTCTGTTTGCATGGACACTTCTATCCGTAGCGTGGTCCTAGGTTTTGGCCGGAATGTTGTGCGGCCGTCGATGCCTATCACGCGAATAGGTAATAGGCATGATCACACAAGCGAAATTTCTGCCATTAACACTATATATTGTGCGGTCAAACCGGCAATGGGACAATGGGAGTGTAAATTTCGGCAGTCGTACAGATAGTACGGCCGTACCGTACCGTACTCCGTACTCTACGGTGCGGAGTACGGGACGTGGTGGGTCAGTACGGTACGGAGTACGGTACGGGTGGAGGTCCAGTACGGCAGTACGGTACGTCTTCGATTTTCTGGCATTTTATATATTGAGACGGGCCGTACTACGGCCGTACCTTACCGCATTACAGCCCGTAGCCTACTCCGTACCGTACGCCCGCCAAAGCTGTTTTGACAGTATTCGTAACGTTCTTTGCTGATCGCCTGAAGCGGGTATCTCTGTTGACCATTTTAGCAATTTCAACCGCACATCTTCAACGCCAGCAAGTACCCGAACAAAGTCAACTCGAGTCTTCTGAACATTTATTCCGATTTTAATATCCATAATTTCAAGTGATTTTCCGTTCCAAAGTCCACATACCGAATAATCGGGTTTTGCGGAATACAAAATTGGGAGCAAAGTCAACATCATTCCGGAATAACCCTGGACCAGGCTCTTACGCCACTTCCGTACGCAGCTGTGCCTTTCACAGTTGCCTTGCTATCCGAAAGGATAGCAGTTGCTGAACACTATCGTTCTTGAAGCTTTGTTTCCTTTTCACGATTTTTAAATCATCTGCCTCACGTTTTACAAACCTTTCTCCGTTTCCCCTTTCGCGAGGACGTCCTCCAGGCCGGCGCGCAGCTCGGCTTCCTCGATGCGCCCCGAATGGTCGGTGTCGAGCGCCTCGAAAATGAATGCGATTTCCTCGTCGTTAAGATGCGGACAGGCGCGCTTGAGGTCCTCTTGCGTGAGGTATCCCTTCCCATCCACGTCACACAGTTCGAATAATCGGCTGCTTTCGGGGTCCATTAGGCGTGCACACGTGTCATGTGTGTATGAGGCCTAAACACAAGTCTCGAGAGCGATAGACTAAGACAGCATCGTATAAATCGGCGTTGTCGGGTGTCCGTAAGGACGAAAGAAGACAAGATGATGGAATGCATGTGTCAGTGCTGAGTGCTGAAACGCTTTCTTATATAGGACCCCACATGCCTAATTGGTGTGGAGAACGAACAAGGAATGTGCGTGTCTGCTACGTGGAAACCTTTTTACCCTAGCAAACGAGGTAATCGTAGGAGTAGGAACTGGAAACAATGCCACGTCTACGGCTTAGAAAACTGTGTCCGTTGCCGGTAAGTGCCCACTTGACTCCCCACGATGCAACTTCAGGATCCCCCAAACCCCCATGACGGTAGTTATCCACACAAACGTACTGTTGACTATGATTTTAATGGTTTTCCAGGCATTTCATGAAGTTGATGGGGTGGGGCAATTGTATCTATTGTACTTTACAAAAACGCTTGATATAGTTGCCATTCCGAAATGCTGAGATTCCATCATGAGCCAGAAAGAAGGAAACTAGAAGTAGGAACCCCTTTGAAGCCATTACCCCAGCAGGTAAAAAAGATGCTGGCACGAATGAACCGCCAATCTAGCGACCTTACACCACTTGTATTGGCGAGACGGACACCGAACGGTACGCAGGAACGAATTTCTAAAAATGGAAAGAGGATGCACCGCGTGAACGAGTGTTATAAAACAAGGTGCTTCTGAGCGGATCGATTTCACAATCGTGGTCGTCGTGCTTCGTCGGGTTCCCACGTGCGCTGCTTATGCATTATTCCCCGCTGCGGTCGTCTTCCACGTTATGTTAGCTCAGCCGTCGGCGGTCGCGATCGTTTATGCGGCTCGTAACAACATCAAGGTGGCGGAGGAACTTGCAGTTCGAAAGAGTAAAGGACTTCTGGTTACATCGTGATTTCTTAGGGTAGAACCTGGTCCTTTGTCAGTGTTTAAAGTAATTTTCTTAACTAATTTGCAGCTAAACGCGTTCCGTGAAAGTGGCTCCAGGGTGCGATCCGCGAAAAGTGACTGAGGGTGCAGTCCCTGAAAAAAGCCTGAACAACATAAGCCTAAGCCTGAGCCAAATCTGAACAACCTAAGCATAAGCGTGCCGGCGCTAGCGCGCCGCTTATGAGTAGGCTAGTCATAAGCCAGGATAGGCTAGTCCTAAGCCGGAGTAGGCATGTCCTAAGCCGGGGTAGGCTAGTCCTAAGCCTAGTTTAGATGTATTTTCACGGACCGCACCCTCAGTCAGTTTTCACGGAATGCAATTCACGGAACGCATTCACGGAAAGCAGTTTTACCCAAAGAAACGAAAAATCAAGGACGCTTGTGGAATAAATGTTCTTGGAACTTCTAGTTTTATGCTACAAGTGGTACCCATGAAAGGTTTGGCATTACCAACGGAAAGTGGAACCTAACCTTAGCCTGATAACAGGAAAAGGTTAGGATCCACTTACCGGAGTCTGTGAAGAATAGAATCCGAAGGAGTCGCCTACTTTTGACGTATGTGCTTACATTAACTGCTCCGTGTTAAGATGCAAAATGCAGCCTCGCAGTGTTAACACGGGGGGGGGGTCAAAAATCGGCTTTGTTATGCTAACATAATTTCTGGACGTTTCCTTATTAGACTTGCGATTAAAATTTCGTTTGTATCGCCTGCGGCGGGCAATTTTTGCATGGGGTTTCTCTTAGCATTGTTGCAAGTTGATGCAATCATAGCTCGAATAAAAGTTAAGCAAGGTTACGTGAATACGTAAATTTTAAACGTTACTTTAACAGGGTATAGTCAGATCCGGCCGTAATGCCGCGTAACAGGGGGAGGGCCAGGGTAAAAGTGGGCAAAATTACCGTCATGCGTTTTTTGGACGCTTCCTAATCTCAGACAGAATCGATGGCCTTCGCATGAAGAATGCGCGTCCCTGCTTCAGCCGTTGATAAACTGGTAGTAGCTTCTACGTCGAAAAAGGCCGTGGATCGTGGCAGGGCTGGGATTGAGACCGGGTCTCGGTCTCGGAAAACCGACTGTCTCGACAATTTTGGTGGGCTCGGTCTCGGTCCCGGTCTGGGTCGAAAAACCGAGACTAAACCGAGACTGAGCCGCCATCCATCCCGAAGAAGCGGCAGTTGTGCTCAGAACTATGGCATCCTCGCTAAACGCTGCAACGCGCCACCTGATGGCTCTCCCGTCCACAGACAAATCATGTCGACGTCTCCTGCGGCGGGCGTAACTTAATGATCGGGGAGCGTTCAGAAAAAGATTTCATTTTTCAGATTTCAGATGATTTCAGAAAAAAGTCATGATTTACCTCTTTTTGGATCCCCCTTTTACTTTGTCAAGAACGTCGACTCTGGATCGNATCCGCCCCCCCCCTTGGAAAAATTGACGCTCAAAAGGTGATTTCAGGGCATTTTTACCTAAAATAGCCCGCCGCAGGCGCCAGCAGAAATCTAGGAAGACCGATCAAGCATAGATTACGGAAAGAAGCTCAGCATAACAGGACTGAATAAAGACACTCGCGGCCATGCCGCTTCCGTGTTGCGGCGGGTTGAATTCCTAGCGGTGGGCTCTATAGCATCCCGCGTTTAAAAAATGCTTCATGCAAAAAAGCAGTAATATGAACCAGCAACAACGACAATATACAAGCTAAGCATGGGGATTTACATGTCGACGACTTGAAGTACGTAGGCGTAGGTAGTGTAAGGAACTGTAAGCTACCTCAACCGTCCAGACAAAGATTTCAAGCATCTTTTCGCCATCGCGTTTTCCAACTCAAAGAGCTCGGCGACGGTCGATTCGGTGGTTCTGTCCCCGAGCTTCCGAGACCACTCCGTGACGAAAGTGCTGTAGGGCGTCGGTGCACAACGACGACGGTCCAAGCTGTCCAAGCGAGTCGACCGCGTGGCGCAACGGCCTTGCTTAACTTACACGTCTGTGAAGAAACGTCACTGACCGAGTGATGGCTGTTCCGCGTTCAGCCCTCTTGAACATCTGCGAAAACTAGCATAGAATGTGTGATCGAGTTTGGGCAATGATTGGGCTTACCTCAACAAACTGAAGAATCCACGGACGAGGATCGACGTTAGTTGCAATCGCGCAGCTTTCCACGACGTCCATGCAGAACAGCTCCGGAATGATGCAGTCCGGCTCAGGAACTGAGCGGTAGAGCTTAGGAGTCTCGATTTATTGTTCCGCTGTCTGATTTAATCTATTATGTGCCACCGACACTGCGAAACCTGCAGCATGTTGAAAACACTGGTTACATTTACATTGAGGTTTTAATGGGAAGAGCACATGAGGATAAATGCCGTGCGTATTGCCTCTAAAAATCTGAATAAAATAAAAATCTGAAAATTAAATTTTTGAGGCAGTGACTGCTCACCAATAACCAAAATGACAAAAACCGCCATTTTTTTGTGTATCTCGCAGACATGCTTTGTCTTACTTCCTCGTAGACAATGATCGAAACACATACAAGAGAGTCATGGCCAGATGGAACAACGTGGCTAAAGAGAAGTATCGGATTCAGTGGTGATAAATTCTCTACGTACCCTTTTACGTTAAGGTTTACTCGCCTCATACTCCAAGCGCCTAACGCTGCTGCGCAAAGCGTCATGCTTGAAAATCATGGCGTACTCCTCACGAAGAGTCCACATCGACGCCAAGAAAATCTGTGGCTTAAGGCGAGAGCCCAGGAAGTCCACAAGGGCACTGTCGATCCCCACTTTTCCGCCGTACGCTTCGACCTCCACTGTGTCGTCGATAGAGAGGGCTCTCACATGGTACCGCAGGCGGTCGGCGTTTGCCCGCAGATAGTACGGAAGAGGGAGGTCCATCCGATGAAAGCTTAGCGTAAGTCGATGAATGTATGCGTTGTTGATGCGACGGACAAGCGTTTCCAGTGCCTGTTCGCCCCGGGTCGCATTCCTGGTCCAATCGCCGCCGTGCTGCAGCAGCTTGATGTCGACGCTGCCGTTTGTAGCCTGCAAGGAGTCACAAATAAAACCCGTATTATCGTTCCTCTTAAAAAAGCGAACCTGAATTGAATGCGTGGCTGGCAAAGTTTTTGTTTTTTTTGCTAATTTCAGTCTTTGCCGCCGTTCCACAAGATCATACTGCGTGTCTTCGTTTAAGCGTTTCCAGGGTAGGCTTCCGTGGAGTAAAGCGCCCAAAAATGTTAGTTGTCAAAAAGGGCGTTCGATTTGTAACACGGCGTACGTAATCTGATGGGAAAGTGAAGGGCTTGTACGCTACTTTTGACAACTAACTAACCAAGCCAATTAGAGAGGCACTTACTTCGACGTGCTGGATGTACCGAAGGGTAAGGGTGAGCAAGTGGCGCTGACAAGGTCCGGCCAGTCTCGTGAGAGTATCTCCAGTACCTCGAGTGACGCACGATCGAGAAAGCGGAAGGCCTCCAGCGCGATTTCCCGCAACATGCCGGACCAAGAACTCAATTCGTGTCGTTGGAATGATTCCGAAGGTTCGGTATAGCAGACCGAATTCCCGGGCTGTTAAGGGCTTTTACTCCGTGCAAGTTCGTACGGTGCAACAGTGATTTCTGAGACCGACGTCTTTGCCTAGGAACTGCAAGCAACTCCGGCCGGGGACTGAGCAAGGTGAGAACAGCATCATTTTCTTCTATTGATCTATGGCAGGCAGGCAGGCAAGAGGGTCGTTTGATGGCTGCTGGTCAAAGACCTGAATTAGTTGTGATAGCAAAGATTTCAAAGTTTTGGCTACCAACCCGAAGCGGTTCGAGGAGAAGTCACACGAAGGCAAGTCATTCTGGTAACAAATTCTGCAAAGACTCCGTTCCCAAATTCACTCAAAAGCCATTCTACTCCTAGTGTCCCGCTCCTTGTGGGAGCTACAACAGGCCATAGTCCTCAGGATATAATGAATCCAAAATCGCATATGACTTCGGAAATTCCTTGGAGACATCGAGTCACGTGCTTACTCGAACGCATCACGAAGTAGGCGGGTGTCGCGATGGCTATGATTCTCTTCCGAAATCTGGACGCCGCTTTTCTACGCGGAATGGGGAAAGGAGAAAACCGTCGGATTCGGAACAAGTTCCGAAAGAACGCGTACGATCTGTTCGCGGAGTTTCGAGGAATAAACCAGCGGGCTAAACTGTCAAAAACAGTTATTTATCCCGTTGGTTTGTTGGGCCCCGGCCTTTTGGGCCCAGGCCCTAGAAGAAAAGTGGCGGAAAGGAGGTAGTAAACGCGAGATTGCTATTAAACGCTTGCTAGGAGGTTCGGGACATTGGAAAATCCGGCCATTTTTTACAGATTCCCCCGTACCGTCGACCCAAGATTCAGCCAAAAGAAGGTTGAATCTGCTGAAGGATAGAATGCCCATACGGAGTGCGTAGCGCTTTGAGAGAATCAAAGCTGGACCAAACAGTATGCTGTAAGCAACTAAGTTTGAATAATCGACGAAAGAGTGTCTGCTTTGTACGACTAAGAAACGACTAATGTTAGCGCTAATACCTGCCTCAAGCCCGGCTCAAGCTCGAGTAACGCCTGGGCACCGAACTGGAAAGCCCAAGCTTGGACTTGTCGCTTAAGGATAAGCAATCAACGTCGGAGGGCAGCACTTAAAATGGGTCACGTTAACTTGGGTCTGAGCCCAGTAGCGCCAAAGTACATCATTTGACTTCCAAAGCGTACTAGCCAGCAACAATTGCTGCGAAACCTCTGCTATCGTCGTTGCGTGCGCGTTAGCACATGCGATAGCCGCAATGCGCCTTGCAGCCAGGGATGGGCGGGTCTTGGTCTTGGTCTTGGTATTGGTCCCGGTGTCCCGGTGGTTGTAGTCTTGGTCTTGGTATCGGCCGTCGAAAAATTTCCGCCCATCTCGACTTTTAGATGGTCTGCCGCAGTCGGCGCCCGGACCAAAGTTTAGGTCAAAATATTAGAATGTGAGTCAAATTTCGGTGAATCGCCTGAATCGGCGGGCTAAATTCCGCGCGAGTGCGGCCAAATTTCGAAAATATCTGACCAAATTTTTTGCAAATGTGCTTTAAAAAATCGCAAACCTTGGACCCAGCCGTCCCTGTTTTGAGGCGGAAATTAACTGGAATCTTGGTCTTGGTCTTGGTCCCGGTATACCGGTGGTTTTAGTCTTGGTCTTGGTATTGGTCGTCGAAAAAATTCCGCCCATCCCTGCTTGCAGCAAGTATTTGCGCCACCAGCATCCGGATCCAAGACTATCGTGCTGGAGTCCGATACAAGTGGATATATGGAATTCAGTTGTATTCCTCTCCTTTTTGGCGCTGCGTTCCAAAGCACGAACTCTAAGCAGGGTTTCAATATCGGAATGCCGAAGAAAGTTCGAATCCAGCTTCAGCGTTAAAGCGGCAAAACTTTAATTTCCACTTCGACATTAAAGCAGAATGGCAAATTATGCCGAAACCAAGGTTCGATATCACGACAGACGCTGGGATCAGCGTACAGTGTAACATGTCGACCTGTGAAATGCAAGACTTCACAAAAAATGCAAAAGCTTCAACTCCAAAAATGATTTGCTAGACATTCATTCAAGTTCAGCGGAGAGTTGAAGCTATAGTTGACTCTAAAACGGAAGCGTACGCACTTCTCTGGCTGTTGTTGTTGCCTAGTGGACGTACTAATCGCGTTCATGAACTCGTCCACGGTTGCAGATTAGAGGAAGAAGTCGCTCTACTTCATATCTTACTGTGTCGTCCAGTCAATTCGCGTCCATCTTGCGCACGTCCGTCGCGAAGACGTGCGTGCGATTCTCGTGATTTCATGACACATACTGAACTGTTAAAGAACCACATGCTTAGCCCAGTATGCCAGGCCCAAACCAAATTCTTCTTTCACCGTTCCGTTGTGTGCTCATAGTTTTTTCCAAAACTTTTTATCGTGCATAGCAGTCGAAGTACAAAGAAGTAACAACAAGAATACAAATGCTAATCAAAGGCATATTACATATCGGCGATTTGCAGCATAAAGGCGTAGTGCAAGGAAATCCCGCCGAAGCCGAAGTTGTCCACTTGCTCGACAGGCCACACGAAGATTTTGAGCTTCTTTGTGACCTTCACGTTCTCGAACACCAAGAGCTCGGCGACGGGGGATTCAGTGATAGTTCCTTTGATGTCGGTTGAATACCACGCCTTGACGAACGCGCTATGCGGTGTTGGAACGTCGGTGCGCCGCGGTTGTCCAAGCGGACCGTCGGTGCGATGTAACGGAAACTCGTCGTAGTCACGCTTGTACACCACCGTCACGGAAGGGAGGATGTTCGTCCCATGCTCGGCCGCCTCGAACATCTATAAGCGGTTAGTGTATGCCCTGGTTATCAGGCGCTATATCTCCCATTAGGTGGCGTACGAGCAGTGTTTGAGCGTACCTGAATGAACTTTCGAATCCACGGGCGAGGATCGACTTCAGTTATTATCCCGCAAGATTTGACGACGTCGGCGCCAAACAATTCCGAAAAGACGTAGCCCGGCGCAGGACAGTAATAAAGCTAAACGCTGTCTTCAACATCGTATGAAGAAGAACAGTAAAAAACTTTTCTTTAACCGATATGCAGAATGTCGAGCACACTCGCCCTCTTCAAATGCGGGGCATTATTAGGCGCGTCAGGGGTTAACTAGTGTTAGGGGCTGGATTAATCGCCCAACTAGAGAGCACGATGCCACTATCGGGGACACCAGCCTTTTAGTATAGGTATAGGGATTTTCATTATGTAGAGGTTTACTTACCAAGTACACCAAGTGCTTAACGCTGCCACGCAACGCGTCGCGCGTGAAGAGCATGGTGTAGTCCTCGATAAGCTCTGTGTCGCCCCAGATCTCGCAGACACGCGGCTTAATATGAGTGCCGAGGAAATCGACCAGGGCATAGGCGATCTGCTCCTCTGATGCTTGGACGACAAGGTGTTTGACCTCGCACTGCAGACCGTCGCCGTTTGCCCGTAGATAGTAGGGAATCGGGAGGTCACCGCGATCGAAACGAAGCGACAGTCGACGAATGAAGGCATTGTTGACGCGATGGAAGAGCGTTTCCAGCTCCTGTTCGCCCGGCGCGACCACACGGGTCCCATGCGCGCCGAGATTGTCCTCCAGCAATTGTATGTCGACATAGTCGTATTGGATCTGCAAGATGACATAAAAGCGTGCGATCGGAAGTAGACCAGGCGGTTCGGGGGAGGGAGGGGTGGTAATGAGAGAGAATACGGTATCTACAAGGTGCTGTCTCGCGGCACATTGTCTGAGGAGTGGTTAAGTAACAGTCACTTGGTTTGTTTGCTTTCATCCCTAGTCCAGTCTGAGTTTCGCTCGAACGCCTGACTAAACGTGCATAGTAAATGTTCCTTCAATGTTTCTTGCGAATCAATATCGCCCTATATGTCGCTACGGAGCGGTGATCTGGACGAGTGACGCAGGAACTGAGAAAGGCGAGTAAACGTTTCTCGAGTAAGATGGAGGTGATTGGCGGGGACGTACCGCATAAACTCATAACATGGGAACTTACAAGGTTGACAACGAGATGAGCATTAGGAAGGAATAGTGGCCCCAAAAGGTGTACGCCCTTCACAAAAATGCAACCTAGTAAAAAGCGGGATAAACGCCAGATGTAACGATTGCGTCCATGGTAACTCACGTAAGCGCAAGCATCACGAGTGAATCTACCCCCCCCCCCCCCGAGGCCCGTGCGGCCGAAATATAGGACGAAATTTCGGCAACATTACGCTCGGAGAACGAGCTACTCTGTAGGAACGTGCCCGAATTTAGGTTCAAAGTGGGCGAATTCCGTAATCTGTTTACCTACATGCGTAGCTGGTCACTGCTGATCCTCGAGCTTTTGAGTGGTTTTGACATGTTTTTAACGAGTGGCCTGCTAATAGGCTCCGCTCAAAATAAAGAGCGAAATATGAAGGGGACGTCCATTTTTGCAATTTTCAACTAACGCTGAATGCGCTTACCACGACTTTGTTAATTGTCCGAAGAGGAAGGGTGCGTGCGTTGCAAATAACGACGTCGCGCAGGTACCGCGAGTTCATCTGCATTCTCTCGAGCGCCGCACGCTCGAGATAGTGGAAGGCCTCGAGGGCGATTTCATACAGCATTATGGCAATAAATAATCGTAGTTTCGTAGAAATCTGTCCGAAATTTTGGTAGTATGGATCGAATATTTAGCCTTTTTTAAGGTCGTGCGCCTGCCAGCTCATGCACATTGTTTTCTGAAAACCGACCCTCTTCTAGATTTCAAAAAACGTCGTTCCTAAACGAAACCGTGGGGGACGAACATTGGTATGGGGAAAATGAACTCTGTTGATACATTGTTGCTGCACAAGCGTCGTCCATCATTTACCGTTTCCCCAGGATTATCTTAGAACTCTAAGGGTTCATTACGTCAGCGAATGTTCATTTCTCTGTCGAAATGGCCGAACTGGAGTCGATTATAGACTACCGTATTTCTTCTATTATTGCCCCGCCTCTAATAGAGTCCCCCTCTAATATAGCCCCCCTCGGAGAGACCTTACGAAAAATATAGCCCCAGGGGCTATATTAGAAGAAATACGGTATCACTTTTCCCCAGCCTCTCAGCTGGAGGCCGATTCCTGGGGTCGACGTCACGACGTTGCTTAGTTACGCGCTCAGCGAATGACTGCTTAGCACGTGCTATAAATTTAAAGAAACCAATCGTTCCTGATTATGTTCTCGGTGAAGCCTACGCCGTTCCGTCTTGACTTAGTAGCGGGGGGAGGGGAGAAGGGCGACACTCGGCCGAAAAGCTCATCCCGACTACGCACAACGGCGAATCGTTACCGACGAAAGAATAAAGGGCCGCACACAAGTCTAACGTTCATGTCCAAACAACGGCAGTGTTCTTATTGACTACACACTACGTGACGACTGTGCTAAGCGACAACGCCTAGCATCCCTGCTAGAGCCCGTCGTTCATTGTGCGGGTATAGACCGAATCGCAGAACGTTCGCACATGTAACCTCGGTTCTTCACATAGCACGAAAAGTCGTTTCGTTTAGCGGGAGGTTCTTCGTGGGATTAGGTATTCGACAGCGCACTCGATGACGCCAAGAATCCGGAGTTTTGAATCGTTTCGCACGGAATTCCCGGCTTCTTCGTGCGTAAATTCCTGTCGCGACACGTCGTCGGTGAGAGGGCGTAGTAGGCGCCATGCATGCAGGTTTTATAATACCCGCTGCCGCGCTCGCATTTGCGTCGCTCGCAATGGAAGCCCTTCCGGTTAGGGATCGGACCCAGGCCGGACCCGGCCCTGTTCCCCTGTACAGGGGTAGCAAGGGCAGGGGTTGTAACTCTGCCCTGTACCTTTACCAGCCTTGGCCGGTCGAGGACCAGAAGCCTCGACCTTGCAGGCTTCCTCGCACTTCGAATCTGAGTTGACGCCGGTCCATGCGAGGGAAGTGAGTCAGACAAATAGGCGAAGGAAGCCTCATTCTTAGTCTTGTCACGAAAGTTTTCAAAAGGTAGCGGGCAAATTTGTAGAAAACGAGACAGGTTCATTTTGACAATCAAAGCCGACGCAAAAAAAACATACGTCTGACTTAGAAAGTTCCGTTCAGAATCGAAAACTACATATAACGGCCTTTTATCAGAAGTCTTGTCGAGATGCACGCATTAAAACGACCACATCAGCAGCTACACGAGGACTTGGGAGGATTCCTTCGAAGGTCGACACTTCCACGGCGGACTTCGCTGTCCTCCACCTTCATCATTTCGCTAAACACGCACGGGTGGTTACCAGTGAGCCAGCGTTCCTATGGTCTTACTGAATCAAAGCCAGTAAGGCGACGTCGATGTTGGTTCCTTCCAACGCGCTACATTCGATGAACTGGGTTTCCATTTCCTAAAAAAACAGTCGTTTTTAGCTAGATAACCGTAGATAGGGTCCGCAGGCACTGTGCTGATGTCTGCCCTTCGTGAGAGAGGGGATCAGGGCCGTAACTGCGGCGCCGGGGTTTTGGCTTCTGGTCCAAGGATGGAAATGCTCCTCTATGCAGCCCCTGCCTGGAACCTGTTAACTCGAAATCAGCAACTTTAGTGTTTATTTTCGCATTTCTTTTTCGCTCTTTGACCTGCAAAAGCTTTTAAGGATAAAATTCGGCATGCCCAGAACCCTAATGAAAAGCGCATTCTCCGGTTTCGGTTTTAGAGATTTTCGAAAAATTCGGGTCAGAAGCGGCGTCCTGGTGTCCCGGGCAATAGTCGACTTGAGACACAGGAACCGGCGTCGCCCCCTAGCCGGTTCGTGAAAGAGTGTGACCACCTACCGCTGCTAGTCGTTGGCCATCTGCTGCCGAGACGAAGTCCGATTCGGCCACCGTATTCCTGCGAAGGTCGACCTTGTTCGCTACGAGCAGTAGCGGTATGGGCCGAGGTGTACATTCCTAGAACCGACCAGAGCTGCGTAAAGAGCTTTGCCGAAAGATGAAGTTGCGTACCCGAATGTTCTCGATCCAGTCTCGGACGCGAATAAAGGTCTGTTCCACGGAGCAGTCGTAGACTAGAATAGCACCGTCCGCTCGACGGAAGTACGACTTACACAGACTTCGGAACCTGCAATTGAGGGATGCACTAGACGGGTACAAATGTGGGACGATCTCTCTAACCTAAAGCACTGGAAGCGG
Source organism: Aphelenchus avenae (assembly GCA_020875895.1). NCBI lineage: Eukaryota > Metazoa > Nematoda > Chromadorea > Rhabditida > Aphelenchidae > Aphelenchus > Aphelenchus avenae. The sequence continues at coordinate 37,392 of JNEY01000550.1, read as the reverse complement.
CACGCTTCAAGCGTGCCAAAAGTTTCGCATTAATTCATTTGGTAATACAGCGAGAAAGGGCTTCTCGGATAATTTCCTAGGCAGAATCACCTTCGAACTTCGAGCCGCGACTTGGATATAATGAAGCGTAAAGGAAAACGCACGCAGCATGACATGCTGTAAATATGCGTGCGTGTAGTCATGCGTACCAAGCGTTACCGCATGCAGTGTGCTACCGTGCATGCTAAGCGCTACCGCCGTACTGCATGAGCGTCCTGCAAAAGCCGATAAGGAATTTGTTTGTTCTGGATCCAGGTCAAACGTCAGCAAGAGCATAATAACCTACTCCTCTAGGAGAGCATACATCACGCATGCTGTGATAGCGCATGTGCGCAGCCATGCGTGCCAAACGACGGCACCGCTTGAATTTGTTACGTATGACGGGTTGTGCTCATTCTTGCGATCTTCATGTATGCATTGGTTGGCACTTTTTATCATTATCACTGGACGGTTACACGGTCACGAACGGTTCAGTGGTCTGTACTCGAAAGGAATGCTTACCGCTCTTGTCCGGCCGTGTCCCACAGTTGAATAGCGACGTTGTGTGGTCCGAGTCGGATTCCTTTCACGTAGAAGTCCACGCCTTAACAAGGTATTAGGTCGGCACAAACCAGAGTATTCAACAGCGACGACCAGCATCGTACCGAGTGTGCTCGGCAGTCCCTTCTGGAAAGCCTTCTTGACGATCCGGAGCACGATGGAGGACTTTCCGACCGCTGCATCACCGCACATGACCACTCGGAATGTGCGATCCGGGGGGCCATTCGACTCGACGATGCTCATTCCCTGAACGACGTCGTTCTTAGCCGCTTAAGCTTGTAGCGAGGGCATACGCTATTTACTCCATTCACGAGAGCGTCCCCTAAGGGTCGAGAACCTCCGCCGAAAATGTCGCTATCGGTGTCCGAGATGGTCATGGCTGAACCGGCTCGTATAGGAAACCCGCTGTCTGAAGATGATTCTGTCTACGTACCGTACCAGCGCATTCGGAGAGCTCACCTGTTTCGTCCTCTTCGTTAGCGTGATTAGATGACTGGTGGCTGTTGCTGCGTTGGACGATGTGTTGTTGCTAAAGTGCATGTAATCATTACAGGAGGGAGGGAGGGGGTCGGACTTCCGCGTAATTCAGTGCAAAAATTGATTACACCCAGTGGAAGGGGGAGGGAGGGAAGGGTAAAAAAATGGGCGATGAAATGATTAAATAATTTCTGGACGGCCCCTTCAGGCTAGGGTTGAATCAGAACGGAACGGTGAAGGGAGCGGGTAGAACATACCTAGGCATGGGCACTCGGCACCCGTACCGTACGCCGTACCGTATCGGCCAGAAAACAACACGGGCAAATTTTTCGCTGCTCTGTGCACCAGGAAGATGGCCAAAAATTTCCATGTTCCCTGGTGAAAAGAGCAAGAATTCCCTGCCCTGCCCGCTCAGGTCAGGCAGTGATTCCATACATGCGTCCCCGGCTCAACTGCTTATGTGCAGTGCAAATTCTCGACGACGGGAGCATTAGCCCTAATTTTTACGAGGCAGCATCCCTCTCGGCTGTATCCAGGCTGCGGCCCCACATGCGCAAGAGTGAGTCCCACTTGGGACACCGAATCGACGGAATCCTCAGGTTGAGTCGGCGTGTACTTACCAGCGCTAGCTGATGCATGACGTTCGTCCGATACTGAAGATTCTCGCGCAAGTGGTCGTTTGTCTCATGCAGGCGCTGATTCGCATCGCTAAACTTCGCCATACACCTTCGCTAAAACATCGACTTACTAGAGAAGCTGCATCTGCCGTTGGATATTCTCGGTCTCGCGGACCGTCTCCAGCATTTGTTCCTTCTCCGACAACAGAGAATGTGTCTTCGACTCGTATTCGCTCCTCAACTCGGCCATCTGGGCCTTTATCAGCGTCATTTCGGCTTGATTCTGCGAGAGATTGCTCTGCAGTTTGCGATTTTCGCTCAGTTGTTCCTAAAACTCGAAGTAAGCTTCCAGAGCTTGAGCATCCTCGTGTACCTGTAGCTTTTCGCGGAGCTCCTTCTCCTGGTCCGCCCGAGCGGACTGCTTCTCCAGCACGATTTCGAGGTCTCGCAGGTGCGTGAGGTTGTTCTGCAGCTCCTCCATCTCCTCCTCCATCCGCTTCCGCATCTCCTCCTTCTCCTTCTGCAGGCGGTCGCGTTCCTGAACGACTTGACTTTTGGCCTCTCTAATAGGGTTAAAAAGACAGTCGCGAATTTGCGTCTACTGATAGGGCATCGGCAACGGAATGGCACTGTCGTGACGTACTGCCGTACCGATGGTACGACCGAACGGTACGGTACAGGCCGTACTACGGTACGGTACGATACTAGCACGGGCTTTATTCCGTACCGTACTGACCTCACCCGTGAAGTACCGATAGTACGGCAGAACGGTTCAGTGCCGTAATATGGCAGGGTGTGCCGACCTGTTCTTAACGGCTGTACCGTCCCGGCGCTAACTACGACCAGCGAGGCGTCTCGCAAAACAACAAAATTATGCCTGCTAAATGCCGCTTACCTCTTCCCTGGCCTTCTTCTCGGCCGCGACCAGCTGCTGGTCCATTTCGTTAGCGATCTCCGACATTCGCTTGTTGTAGTTTTCGCGTTCCCTAAAGTCCTCATATGCAGCGGTCTCCTCCGGGACGAGTCCTCACTGCTTCTGCACGTCCTGAAGCCGTTCGTTCTCCTCCTTCTTCTCGCGGATCTGATAGCACAGCTGGCCGACGACCTTCTCGAACCTGTCCAGGACTTGTGAGTTACCGGAGGACTGGAGCTCTTCGTACAGCTCGAGCACCTCCTCCTGTCTGCGAAACAACGGTCTTCGAGTGGGCCGAGGAGATCGTAAATGCTACGTCTCGGTTAGGGCAAACAGGCAACCGAGCGGGCCATGTTCAGGGGTAAGACGGCACAGAATCGGTTTATGGCTAGTGCCAGCGGGCACGGACCAAGGTTGAGTCATACGAATATTCAAATCGATCCGAGTCCAACGGTGAAAAATAATAGTGAGTGTCGCAAGCGAAACCGGCGGAAACCTGACCGACAAGCGCAAACTTCCGCGGGCGGTCCCTAGCCGCATGTCATTCTTAGCTAGTACAAACTTCGGAAAAGTCGTCTTTTTCGACGGAATTCGAATTACTGAAATCAAAAACGCTGACTTTCCGCTAAAGGCCGGCAGTCGTAAAGATAGTACGGCCGTACCGTACTCCGTACTGTACGGTACGGAGGGGGTCAGTACGGCACGGAGTACGATACGGAGGAGGTCAGTACGGTACGGAGTACGGTACAGCTGCCGACTGCCCATCTCTACTTTCCGCAGCCGACGGTCGTCATCCCTGGCGTAGGCAAGGGAATGTACGGCTCGGCAGCAATACGTAGAAGCAAAGACAAGGAAGCCTCCAGCGAAACCACCTCATGAATTATGGGTGGTTTTTGCTGGCAATTAGGGCGTGGTTTCACGGAAATCACCAGGCGAATACTGCGAAACCACCCCCTAATTTTGGACCACCCTCAGAATTAGGGGGTGAAAGCGCAGGTTAGCCGGGGAGAAGACAATGCGGAAAAGAACCCAATGGCAGAGCTTACACGTACTGCGGTATTTCTTCTAGAATCGAAGGCGCTCTGCGTCGTTGGAACAGGTTGCCGCTTGGTTTCCTGAGCTGAACGAGTAAGCATGTCTTTCCGTCTATTGAGCCTGCTGGCAAACCTGAGGCACACTGGGAGAGGCGTCGGGATCGTCGACATACTCGACGCCAACGACCGATCGCTTGCGTATGCCGTGAAAACCTGGAAAAAAAGTGGTCATGGCTTGGTTTTCCGATGTTTGCATGGACATTTCTCTCCATAGCGTGGTCCTAGGTATTAGCCGGAATGTCGGTTCGGCCGTCGATGCCTCTCACGTGAGTAGGTAAACGCGGAGCGTGATCACATAAGCGAAATTTCAGCCATTAACACTATATTGTAGAGATCGGCGCTGCTACCCCGCGCCGTACCCGTACCCGTAGTAGACCGACCCGTGCCGTACCCGTGGTGCCCCCATCCCGTGCCATGTAGCCGTGCCGTGGTGGACCCAAGAATGCCGAGCCGTGTACACTAACACGGCGTAAAACACGGCTTGGGTTGGCACGGGTTGGCAAAACACGGCTTGTTTTTGGCACCCGTGCCGTACCCGTGCCCGTGGTGGACCTTCCCGTGCCGTGTTGCCGTGCCCTTTAAAGCGGGTACGGGAACGGGTTTGGCCCGTATCTTGGTACGGGCGCCGGAGTCTAGGCGTAACTTTGTTTTGCTGATCGCCTGAAGCGGGCATCTTTCATGACCATTTTAGCAACTTCAACCGCACGTCGTCAACGACATCAAGTACCCGAACAAAGTCAACTCGAGTCTTCAGAACAGTTATTCTGCGTTTGAATTTCATAATTCCAACTGTTTTCCCGTTCCGAATTCCATGTATTGAATAAACGGATTTTTCGGATTTCCGAAATGCGAGCAGAATCAACATCATTCCGGAACAATCCTGGACCAGACTCATACGCCACTTCCGCACGTAGCTGCCTTTCATGGAAAGCTAGCAAGTGCTGATCACAATCTTTCTTGGAGCTTTGTTTCCTTTCCCCGATTTTCAAGTCATCTCCACGTTTGACGAACCTTTCTCCGTTTCCCCTTTCGCGAGGACATCCTCCAGGCCGGCACGCAGCTCGGCTTCCTCGATGCGCCCCGAATGGTCGGTGTCGAGCGCCTCGAAAATGAATGCGATTTCCTCGTCGTTGAGATGCGGACAGGCGCGCTTGAGGTCCTCTTGCGTGAGGTACCCCTTCCCGTCCACGTCACACAGTTCGAATAATCGGCTGCTCTCGGGGTCCATTAGGCACTCATACGTGTCATGCGACAATTGCGTTCTAAACGCAAGTTTCGAAAACGAGTGGACTATTAAGGGCGAGTAATTAAGTGTTGTCAAGTGTACGCGGTACGGACGATGAAAGATAAATGTGCTGCAATGCGTAGGCAACAAAGAAAGAATTCTTTCATCATATCCCATGTGGCCAAACTGACGCGCAGAACAAAGAATGCACATGCCAGCTACTTTGAGAGTTGCTTACCCCGTCTACACAGGAAAGGAAAGCCAGGCAACAGAAACAAGCCACGTTAATGGGTTATAAAAATCGTACGATTGCCGGTAAGAATGCACTTTACCCCCTTCCAGCTTGATCCCAGAGAACCCCACTTTCACCTCGACTGCTGTTTATTCCCCACAAAATGCCCTTCACCACGTTTGCTTTAAATGATGCTTTTTCCAGGCATTTAACCTAAGTTAATAGGGTAGGTTAACTGCATTTTGTGGTGGAATGCAATCATGGGGAATCTGCAACCAAGTTAGGGGTAAGTGCTTTCGTACCACGTGGTCCTTCCATTTCCGTTGCCTCGTTAATCGGCCATATGCGCTTGCCAGGTTAGCCATTTTCCAAAAAGATGGCATGCATCATGAACCAGAAAGAAGCAACGAAGGAAACTGGGTGAATCACTGTGAACCCATTCAACATAGCGGTAATGACGGCCACGAGCTGCATGAAGTGCCCATCTAGCGACGAAAACACTTTTGTGATAGCCGTGCAAAATCAAAGTCGGCAGCCATACCGTTATACGGCCCGTACCCATAGTTGTTAACGACTCGAGCCGGGTACAGCTCTATCCGGCGCTAACCGGTTCCGGGCAACTTCACGAAAGCTGGAGCCGGCATCGGCTCTAGCCGGCTCGAGCCGCTAATAAAATTTCCATAGCCGGCTCCGTCCGAGCCGGAGCCGTTTTGAGCCGGATCGATCCGGCTTGTGCGCTTAGGAGCCAACTACTCGCTGAACATCAGCAGAAGAAAAGTCCAAGACTTATCGAGCTGCTAAATGTCCGTCCATTGCGTACGTTCGTTCGTTTAAAACACTACCAATTTGCCATAGGTCTACCTCAGTTGACTTGGCAACCACTTTAAAAGCCTACTTACGCACTATTATGGTTTTACCGCAACAATAACACAATTTGGCCTAGAGCCGGCTCGAGCCGATTTTAGCCGGCTGTGGCTCGGTGCATTTTATACAGAAGCCGGCTCGAACCGTGTCCGGGTTTTCGAGGAGCCGTTAACAAATCTGCCCGTACCGTACAGGTACGGAGTATGGGGCGGGCGGGTTCAGTATGGCACGTCTACCAAATGCCAACCTTTAGTGTAAAACAGCTACACCGGCACTAGACAGTACGAACAAAGGGGTTTCTAAAAGCGGAAGGCATGCACCGCACCGCATGAGTCAATTCTATTGAACAAGGCGCTTCTCGGCGGATCGATTTCACAATCGTCGACGTCGTCGAGCCTCGGTGGGTTCCCACGTGCGCTGCTTATGCATTATTCCCGGTTGCGGTCGTCTTCGACGCTATGTTAGCTCACCTGTCGGTGGTCGCGATCGTTTATGCGGCTCCTAACAACAACACAGTGGCGGAGGAGAATTGCAGTTCGGACGAACGTAGGACGTATGGCTTCTTCGTGCTTCCTTAGGAGTAGACATGGTCCGTCGAGAACCTTTAGGTCATCTCTAACAAAATTTGAGGTAAATATAGCAATAAAAATAATAACCAGAAAAGTTTTGTGAACAGAATATTTTTGAACAATTTCTAGTTTTTACGCTACACATGGTACGATGGAAGGTTTTGCATTTTGTCAACGGAAAGTGAAAGCTACCATTATCTGGCAACAGGGGCATAGCCAGTGGTAAGCCATGCGTCCTGCCCCGGCCCAGACAATGAAAATTGGCCAATTTTGGACCTCTGCTTGCTCCCCACCCCCGTGGGCAGTTGCACCCCCCCCCCCGCCCCCGAAATTTAGGGCTGGCTAGGCCCCTGTCTGGCAATAAAGTCAAGAATGGAGACGACACGTGTGTTTTGCGTCAGCTACTCCGAGTTATGAGGAGAAATGAAGGCGACCTCTTGTAACAACTCGCAACGGCCCCTTGTCCGAGTTATATTCTCACTTCGTACGTAGGGTGACAGAGCAAGGTTCATCTATGTTTGTTAAAATTGCGCCGAAATTTTAATATGGGCCACCTACGGCGCGACTGGTTATCTCTACGGTCGAATTTTCCCGGCGATATCAGCCAATATACCGGCCCCATCACGTCCTGAAACAGAAGCCGCAAGCAGTGACCCAATTACTGAACACTTCGTGAAAACTTTTTTGTACAGCCTAGTGTAAACGGTGTGCGACGGAGTTTATCCAGAGGAAATTCAGAGGTTTATGCCTCAGCAGAGTAATAGTAATAGTAAAAATGTAGGTCGACACAAAGCTATCGGAATGCATTTACTGGCTGATCTGGAGGGTAAGCTTGCTGTCGCCGTAGTTCGTGCATTCAGCAGTCCAGCGACGGCCGTTGACACTTTCGAAGCGAGTTGTCCACTCGGGTTGGCTCCGTTTGTAAACGTCCAGGGCAGTGGTGCCTTGACGCAGCGGCACTTGCCAGCTTGAGATTTCCAGTGTGAGCTTATGCCGACAATCAAGGACCTCCGCCTTCTAAACGGTACTGTTGTGACTCGAAACCGATGGCATTGGCTCAAAAGGTGAAAGAAAGTCTGTGTCAAAAACGTACCTCGATCCACCGCTGCATGAAGTCTTTTTTCGGAGTCGTTTGAAAATTTAGCTGCAAGTATCGCCCTCGCGTAGCATACTTCTCGTCGCAGGCGCCAAAGCAGAACTCCATCAGTGCGTTTTCGACGAGAGCAGTGTCGCCGATTGCAAGTCCGCCGTCATCGTTGCGGTGTGAGCGCAACGTCACACTGGCCTTGAAGCAAGTGCGAATGAGGCAGTTCTGCAGGTGCGCGTCTTGCATAGTGCCAGTTGTCGTCCATTTCAGCTCTGCGAATTTGCGCAGCACTCCAAGGACGATGTCGAGCGAAACAGCTCCGGAAAGAGTCCGATTACCCACGCAGAAGTCCTTGAGTAAGATGGTAGGAGCGCAAAGCACGAGCGCGTCGAAGAAGTCTACGTCCATGGGCGTCGTGCCGTAGAGCTCTAGGCTTCCCAGGCGCGAAGTCTTGCATGCATTGACGAGAAGTGTGTTGGCAGCGGCCTCGTCGTTGACACCGGTGGGAAGACGAGTCATCTTCTTCGAGCCCACTTCGTCCATGACGAGCATGAACTGACGTTGTGCACTGCTACGCAAGATCTTCGCAGACTTCAGTAGTCTCAGGCACACCATCGTCATTTTCGTCTCGATGATCGCATTGAAGCGGCGGCTGACGATCTGCAGCCTGTCGAGTTCTTTGCGACGAAGGAACTGGAACACGTCGATGATCAGATCGCTTATCGCGACAACCGAATTGCTCTAAAGTAAAGCAGTTTGTTGCAGTATGACAGGGCGTGACTTGGACCACTCGAGAAAAGGCTTGAAATTCTCATGCCCCTGCTTAAAGAGCGAGACGGCTCCAACTACTACTTGTATGAGTCTCGGTCACAAAAATATTAGGACCCAAATAGGTCCAACATAATCATTCCAAAGGAAAAGTCTTGAGACACGATCACTCTATGTTTTAGGTCTGGTTTTACGCATTGGTAGTAACAAAAATCATTTTCGCATCCACTACCTTTTTTGTAACTAGCGGCTGGGCTGCGCTTCGCGCAGCCGACGCCGCTATCGGGGATTACTTGTATCAAGCAGACACGCCTGTTCTCATCATAAAACGCTTCATGTAGTACCGTTTTCATGGACAATCGCTATTTTGGCATGGTTGACTACCCTTTATGAAAGTCAAGGGGGAGGGGGTGAAAACCAAATTTTAGATGATTCGTTATCAGCTCACCAAGGGCTTTCATCTGAGGTACTAAGTCAATGTTCCATTGTGGCATCGAAAAAAACACCGCTTTCGGAAGCGGGGGGGGGAGAAGGGAAGGGTTTCGGAAGCGGGGCGGGGGGAGGGGGGCTTAACATCCTTTAAGATTTTAAGGAGGCCAAAGGGGGATTGAGCCCCAAATGAAGAACAGTGCGTAATCAGTTCACCAAGGGCTTTCATTTGAAATACGCGATGACGTTTCATTATGATATCGAAAAACCATAGTTTTGGTTTGAGCTCCTATTATGGGGGTCAACGGGACAGGGCTTTGGACAGGACCAAAACGGAGCGTGATTCGTAATCAGCTCACCAATGGTTTCCGTTTGAGGTATTACTCGTTGTTCCAATGCGACCTCGAACAAATAAATTTTCTTTTGGGGGGGGGGGGGGTTAACCCCTTATTATAGGGGTCAAAGGGTCCTGGAACCGGAATGAAGAACGATTCGTCGTAATCAGCTCACCAATGGCTTTCATTAGAGGTACGACACGTTGTTTCAATGTAACCTCGAAAACCCACATTTTGGGGGGATTGCCCCCCCCCCCCCTATTATAGGGGTCAAAGGGGGTTTTATACCAAAATGAAGCATAATGCGTAATTAGCTCAATAAGGGCTTTCATTTAATGTACGACATGAGGTTCCAACAAAACCTCGGCTATACGCATGCTTCCATAGAGCTCGCTATCGCATGGGCGCATCGCATAGAAGCAGGACCCTTACCCCTCCCCTGACCCACAGAGGCTCCATCATGAAAAACGGATGCTGTTTTCGATCCCCCATGCTTGAAAACACCTGTTGTGGACCACTTGACAAAAGGTCCCCTTCTTGCCCGCTATATGCATGCTTCCATACCGCTCGCTATCGCATGGAAGCAGGAGTCAGTTACTGAAACTTTGATCGGTCATAACTTTTTTTCTAGCTAACCGATTCCATTGAAATTTTCCAGCTTTTCATAACTTTAGAAGCCCTATTTAATGATACCAAACTTGGCCCGATATCGAAAACTTTTTGGCGGGGGGACGAACACGGAACAGCGCTTTAGTGTACAAGGATTCTCATGTATAAGCTTCCGTTCGCGCAGTATACTTGCGTTCGCAAATCTGACTGACCCGTCGCTTAATGCCGAGAAGCGTGTCCAGCTGGCGTTTGCACTCGGCTATGGCAGCAACGACGCGGCCTCGAGCGGCGATGTCTGCGGACGGGAGAGCCATTAGGTCCAGCGTTGCAGCGTTTAGCGAAGATGCCATAGTTCTGAGCACGGCTGCCGCTTCTTCGCGAAGGATGACGCTGGCAGGTCGTTTAGCAGGCACAGTAGTCTCCGACACGGCCGCCTTGCGCTTACTGCCGACCTTGTTCATGGTAACGAGTTCGTTGCAAAGTAATGCGCAGTAAAAGTGAAAGAAGTCGGGTAAAACGTAATGAAATGGGTCGAGAATTTATGCGAATCGAGCAGCGCTGCTCTGCTGCAGGTCCGAAATCGACGATCGACGGTACATGCATTTTACAGAACAGACCGCTTGCAATTGCCGAAAAAACATGCATTTGACCTTTTGGATGACGAATTAAGGGAGAGTTGAGAAAATGTTACGCGAACAGACGGAGGGAGGGACGTCTCGGTACATGCCAACAGGGCGTAACAGGCGGGGGACGGGAGGTCACGAACGGTGTAAAGTTACACTAAAAATTTGATAAAATAGCCCGCCGCAAGACACCCACGGACCAGTTTTCACTGTATTTATCAACTTATCAGATTTTCGACCCGCGGCGAGAACGTTTTGCTTAGGGTTTCTCTTAGCATTGCTTCTATTTGATACAATAAGAGCTCGAATTAAGTTTAGTAAAGGTACGTGAACGTTTGAATTTTAATTGTTTTGGTAACAGGGGTGAACCAGTGTCAGACCCGACCTTGACGCCGGCACAAGGAGGGGGAAGGAGGACGGTAAAAAAGGACAAAGTTACCGTTACGCATTTTTGGACGCTCCCTAATCCCCGGAAGAATCGACGGACTTCTAATGAAGAATGCGCGTCCCTGCTTCAGCCGTTGATAAACTGGTCGTAGCTTTTACGTCGAAAAAGGTCGTGGATCGTGACAGGTCTGGGACTGGGACAGGGTCTCGATCTCGGAAAACCGAAAGTCTCGCTCCATTTTGGTGAGCTCGGTCTCGGTCCCGGTCTCGGTCGAAAAACCGCGACTAAACCGAGACTCAGAAATTGCTCCGCCATCCTTCCCGAAGAAGGAGTTGTGCTCAGAACTACGGCATCCTCGCTAAACGCTGCAACGCTCCACCTGATGGCTCTCCCGTCCGCAGACAAATCATGTTGACGTCTCCTACGGCGGGCGTTATTTAATGATCGGGGAGCGTTCAGATTTCATTTTTCAGATTTCAGATGATTTCAGAAAAAAAGACATAATTTACCTCGTTTTGGACCCCCCTTTACTTTGTCAAGAACGTCGACTCTGGAAGGACCAACCCCTCTCCTTCTTTTTAGCAATGTGATGATGAGATCGTTTAATAATATATAACGTTCACGTAATTTATGATGCAAATGTGACAGATACAGCGACAATTTGCTCTGGTGATGCCTAGCCGCGAGTCATTTTGCCTCATCCTAATGTTGACGTCAATAATGCCCCTCCCCAGCCACTCAGTTGCCAACGTTTGTCAACATTGGCCTGCCACCCACGTCCTTAAGTCGTTGACGTACTTCTGTATGTTCCCTCGGTTTCCTAGCAGACATCAAGCAAGCAACTTCTATCGTTACTACCCTACTCCCTATTACGGACCAAAATAAAATTTGTTTGAAGTCTCGGTCTCGCTTTTCCGGCAGTCTCGGACCATTTTGGCGGTCTCGATCTTGGTTTGATTTTCAGAAACCCTAGCCATGGATCGTGACCTCATGGGCGTTCACAGCTAAGTGTCAGAGGCCGCTGTGGTCGCCGACGCAAACATGTACAGCGCTCTAACTTCTACAACAAGCGGCACAACTACGGCTCCATGATACGCATGTCTGTGTCCCACCGGTGGGCGACTTATAAAACCATGGATACCTATTCACATGGACGACGTTAAATCCAGGAATGGAGTCAAAATTGCGTAAAACAATTACAGCAAAGCATGCAGTACGACGTAAGTCATATTACTTGCAAGGAAGTGAAGACGCGAACAGCAAACGCCTCAGACTATTGTGCGACTCGTGCCGGTACTGGCCCTTTGTCATTGCCAGTCAGTTGTCATCTTCAAAATTTCAGAGACAACTTTTATAGGGTCAAATGCCCTACTATCCCTAGGTTCTGCGTTCTGTGATAGCACAAGACGTCCCAAAAGCCAAAAGGCCCGGATCGTTACCCTTAGGAACGTTATATCTAGCACAGAAAAGCCATGACAACTCTAACAGAAAGTAAAATGTTTGGTTTCATTCTGGCATAAGGTCCGCCACACGTAAATGCAAAGCGGAGACAAGGAGCAGATTTTGCAGAATCATTTTATCCCGGAGTGCCGAATCCCGAAGTAGTACATTCCAGTGAAATAGAAGGACGAAGATGCCAACCAAAGTTTTTTTTAGATTAGTGAATGATCTTGAAGGTAAGGCGGATGCAGCCGCCTCCGTAGTCACTGCAAGCTGCTGTCCAGTGGCGGCCGCTAACACTTCCGAAACGCGTTTCCCATTCAGCTTGCTTGTCCTGCTTGTAACCGTTCAGGGCAGCCGTGTCTTGAGGCAGCCGTTCTTGCCGGAATGACATTTCCAGCATGAGCTTGTGTCGACAGTCCGTGACCTCCGCCCTCTAAACGATTCAACGTTGACTACAGTTTGGATTCCCTAGAATGGCAGTGCGACTTCAAAGTGACCTCGTAAGTCCAGAAGCGTAAAACCCGCGGCATTGTGGATAGAAATGGCGTACCGACCCTCGGTGCGGAGGGGGGGGGGGAGGGGTAGGACACTGTTGACGTAAGCATCGGCTTGCCTCGAAAGCAGTTTTTCTCACCCGCCGCTACGCGCCGCCAGTTCAAATTTTCACTAATTTCACCGCGACCCTTGTTCGCATTTTGCCAACTGGATTATTACACTTTCTTGCAATCTTATTGAGTTCGACTTGCATTTTTGTACTATGACAAGGGAAGGTGAGGGTCCAAAAAGAGCCAAATCAACGATACGTATTTCCTGGACAGCACCCAAGGGTAATTTTGGCGGCAACTACCGACTACTTACCTCGATCCATCGCTGGAAATCGCTTTTCAGTGGCTTCCAAAAGTCCAAGAACAGGAATCTTTCTCGATCGACTTCGAGAACTGGACGTCCACGAACCTGTCTCGCATCGCGTATTGCTTGTCGCATGCGCCAAAGGAGAACTCCAGCAGGGCGCTCTCGACGACAGCGGTGTCGCCCTTCTTGAGGAGCACGAGCCCATTCGAGACTAGCTTTACACCGACCTTGAAGCATGTGCGAATGAGGCACTCCAGCAGGTTGACATCTTTCCCCGCATTGGTTCTCAGCGTGTTCAACTCGGCGAACGTTTGTAACATTCCGAGGATGTGGTCGTCAGCAACGTCGTCGGAAAGACTTCGATTCCTCATGGATAATTCATCAACAAAGATTGTCGGAGCGCTGAGTGCGAGGGCGTCAAAGAAGTCCACGCTCATCGGCGTCGTCCCGTAGAGCTCTAGGCTTTCCAAGCGTGAAGACTTGCAGGCGTTGACGAGAAGCGTGTTTGCAGCGGTCTCGTCGTCGACACCGGTGGGAAGGCGAGTCATCTTCTTCGATCCCACTTCGTCCATGATGAGCATGAACTGACGTTGGACACTGCTACGCAAAATCTTGGCAGACTTTAACTGTCTCAGGCACACGAGCCTCAGCTTCTCCTCGATAATCGCATTGAAGCGGACGCTGACGATCTGCAGCGTGTCGAGTTCTTTGCGAGGAAGGAATTGCAACACGTCCATGATCAGATCACTAACGGCGAGAACCGAAGTGCCCTGAAGAAAAGCAGTTAGCGTTTTGTTGTAGTATAACAAGCTAGGACCACTCGGGAAGGGGGCATTGTATTACCATGCTCTGCTTAAAGAGCAAGACGGCTCCAACTACTACTTGTATTGGCCTCGGTCCCGAAAAGTTTTAGAACCCAAATGGCTCCAAGCAATAACTCCAAAAGAACAAAGGCCTTTAAATACGATAACACTATGATTTAGGTCTGGTTTCACGCGCTAGTAATGGCAGACATCATTTTCGCATTCAAGACCTTTTCATTAATTCTCATATGTAAGCTACACGTTCGCAAATTTTCCTTGCATCTGCAAATCTGACTCACCTGTCGCTTAATGCCAAGAAGGCTGTTCATCTGACGTTTGCTGTCGGCCATCACTTAAACCACTCGGCCCCGAACGGCGACATCTGCGCACGAGAGGTCCATCAGAGCGAGCGTTGCGGCGGTCAGCGAAGCTGCCATAGTTCTGAGCACTTCTTCCGGAACGAGGACGCTGACAGATCGCTTAGCAGGCACAGCAGTCTCAGACGCGGACGCCTTGAGCTAGCCTGCCTTGTTCATGGTAACGATTTCCTTGCAAAGAAATGAGCAATGAAAGTTGAAGAAGCTAAGTGAAGCGAGGAGACTGTCCGAGCTTTTATGCGCCTGATAGCCGCTGTGCTGGCGCGTGTCGGTTATCTACGGTCGTCGGTAAGTGTATTTCCCAGAGCACTCCACTTTCAAGTTGAGAAAACCGTTCATGTGAACTTCACATTCGCGAACTGAATCCAATAAGCAGTCGGAGGGCTTCCCACAGAGACCATAAACCTTCGTCAGCCGTTAATGTGCAGATTCAATGCCGAAAAGGGCCGCCGCTCATGATTCCTCACGATTCCACAACTGAGTTTTAGTGACCACGGATTTTGGTCGCCGACTCGAGCATTATACAACGTTCTTTCCTAGCAATACGTCGTCCAAACGACACCACTACTGCTCCAGGACACGCTCTTCTATGCTTGAACCCCCCCCCCTGCACCGTGTCGAACCTTGTCAGGAAGAAACGCAACTTGAGAGGGACAGAATTTGTCGTATCATCAGTTTTCGCCTTTACTAGCGCCACCTAAGAAAGCGTGGCAGGACCTAAGAAAGCATGGCAGGAGGCCATGGATTGACTACGCTTTGAGGAACAGCAATACGTGCTAGCAGTTCATTTCCACAGTTCATGGCCTTCGCGGGTCTTCATTCGGCCGCCGCTTGTTGATGACGTCCAGACTCGGGAACTCAGGGTCAAAAATTTGATTAAATTTGCCAGTAAGCCTACAAAAAAGCACTATGGGCGTGTTGGCCCATGAAAGGTCAAATTTTCCAGAATAGACCCAACTACTGCAGATGCTTGCCCTCACTGCCACGGCACCCCGCACGATACGGCCCACCTTTTCAACTGTCCGGCCCACCCGACGGACCTCAAGCCAATCGACCTATGGAACAAACCAGTGGAAGCAGCCGCCCATGTGATTCCTCTACTCTAACCCCCGAAAACGACGAAGAGAGGCGGGCAACAACAACAACAACAAAGGTCAAATTTTCGATGAATAATACTCCATGATGGGTGAGTGGGTATCTCGGATTGAAACATGAGAGCCCCCAGTATGGTTTGGCCCTAGAATTTATTTCCTCTTCGCCCCGCCCCAGAGGACATCGCGGCAATATATCAATGGGTGTCAGTCATTTTGTGAACATTTTGTGCCGACTAAGTCCTAAATTCTCTCTGGTAGCACGGAAAATTGCGTAAAACAAATGAAGTAAAGCAAGTCGTATTACTGCAAGCAATAAAGACGACCGCATCTGACTACTGTGCAATTCATAGCGGTACGGGTCGTTTGTCACGTTGCCAGCCACACGGCCGGACCAAACCAAACTCAGATTGGCAAATTATCGTTACTGTAAAAAGCGTAGCTACGGTATAGTACAGTAGTTACAGTAGCTACGCGCAGGGCGCCCAGGTTGCATAGACACACGCGCATTACTGTAACCACGACTTTCCTCTGGGCTAAGAGCGACTCGAAAGTAAATACCTTCTTATAGCGTTTGTGTCATGCTTATTTTCCACAACACATTTAAGAAACTGCGTTAGCTGAATTTGGAACATCTTTAGCAACATTTTGAGCTCAAGTTCGGCAGTACTGCATGGTATTAACAGGCCTAAACAACGCCTTGACGTGGGCAAAAAATCAGCGCGACTAGCTCGAGATTCCTCGAACACAACTTTTTGGCCAGTTGTGCTAGAAGCCTTATTTTTAGGTCAAAACGTTCCCAAGACATTGTTGTAGAATTGTACGTACGGGATTTCCGAAGTATGGACTTGTTCATGAGTTATGATCATTCAATCGTTTTATGCGCCCGTGATACTACGCAACCTCGCTTCATGGACCTGACTTTGGCCGAACACAAGTCAGCGAGTATTAATCTTAGACGCATGCTCTTTGTGCGATGAGAATCGGTACGTCTCAATGCAAAAACTAGCGTATGCTTTTTCCGAAATATTGCCTTGAAGATGAGCTTTTCTAAATTTTATGCATTTGAAGTCAAAAAGTAATAAAAAGTGTTGTTTAGGTCGCCAAATAAAAATTTTTCAATTCTGGACGAAAGCGCTCGAATTTGGGCTCATTTTGATCGTGACAACATAGACTACAATCGTACGGATGCATTTCTCGGTGAATTCGTTACTGCTTGAGAAATTAGCAAAAACGTGCGTCAAAACGCGGTTTTGGCTAAAAAGTGAGGTTATTTCGGCCAAATAAAAAATTTCCAGTTTTGAGTCAAACTGGGAAAGTTGCACATCGTTCGATGGAGAAATGCATGAAGAATAATCGTACGGATGCGTTTTTCGATAACTTTGTTCATCTTAGAGAAAACCCGCAAAAACCGACGAAAAATCGACGTTTTTTGGGTCTTACAATGAGATACAGTAATTTTCCACTGAGCGAGTTACTGTAATGCGCGCGCAGCCCTTACAATAAATTTGCCAATCTCAGTTCGGGAATGCTACAGTAGTGGTCCGACCGTGAGCCACTTGTCGCGTGCAGTGCTTCGGAGACAGCTTTTAATGGGCCCAAAATTCGTAGATTCTCCGACAGCACATCACATCCCAAATGCAATAGGCTGCAGGATGGTTAACCCATTTTGGTACTTGATAGTAAGGATATACCAGCCTTGTGCACTCTAGCAGAAAGTAAAGTGTTGAGTTTCACCCTGGCCTAGAGTGGACGAAGAGGAGTAGATTCTGTAAAACCATTTAACGTGGAAAAGGAGTAATACGTTCCACAGTGTCAGCTCAAATCTATTGAAATCAGTGACTGATCGTGAGCTTAATGCGGTCGCAGCCGTCTCCATAGTCGCTGCACGTTGCTGTCCAACGACGACCGCTAACACTTCCGAAACGCGTTTCTCACTTGTCTTGGTGGTCCATGTTTGTAACGCTCGAGGGCATTGGTGTCTTGGGCGGCAGTTCCCCCAAGAATGAGACGACGAGAAAGACTTTAGTACGACAGACAAGACGCTCACATTTAGTAGACATCGTGCAATTTCCAGACCCCATAGTCCCCCGGACAAAATAAGTCTAGGCAGCGACTCATTTGCGACTCTGATGTAGACGGTGTGCGAGCGTTTTCGAAATCATTTTATACCAGAACGTTGCAATGAAATCCACTGAAGTAGAAGAGAACGCTAATCCACTCAAAAAGCACTCAGTGATTGATCGCGAAGATAATACGGTTGATGCCGATGCCGTGCCAATAGTCGATGCATGTTGCTGTCCAACGACGACCGCTAACACTTCCGAAACGCGTCTCCCTCTGGACGTGGTGGTTCTGCTTGTACGCATCCAGGGCCGCGGTGTCTTGAGGCATCGTGCCCTGCGAGACTGAGACAGACAGAGTGAGCTTGTGTCGACAGTCAATGACTTCCGCCTTCTAAACAGAAACTCAACAGTGACACTGACACTGGTATTCCATGACACTGCAGCAAAAAGATACAAGTGGTATGCACTGGGCCTGAGAGTATAAAGATCGGCACAACCCACCCGTACCGTAATGTCGTACCGTACTGACCCGCCCGTACCGTATTACAGCCAGTACGGGCCGTAATACGGTACGCCCCCAGTACGGCCCGTACTCGTTATAAAATGCCAGGAAACGCCGGCCGTACCGTGCTGCCGTACTGCATCCCCACTTACGGCACGGCCGGTCTTTAGGCAGTGCCCGACCCTCGATTCGTGCTCCAAAAATGACCAAATTTCGGGGACGATTCTTACCTCAATCCATCGCTGAAGGAAGTCGGTTTTCAGCGACTTCGAGAACTTCACGCACAGGAACCGGTCTCGCTCAGCATATTGTTCATCGCATGCGCCGAAGCAGAACTCGAGTAGGGCGTCCTCGACGACAGCGGTGTCGTACTTCTTGCTGAGGACGATCTCATCCGAGCGCAGGTCCACGCCGACCTTGAAGCAAGTGCGAACGAGGCAGACGTGCACGTTGGCGTCTTTCCTTGCGTAGCTTTTCACTCTTGACAGCTCGGCGAACGTTTGCAGCGCTTGAAGGACTCTGTCGTGCGGAATGCCGTCAGAAAGAGCCCGCCGTCCCATGCAGAACTCGCCAACGAAAATGGTCGGAGCGCTGAGCGCGAGTGAGTCGAAGAAGTCCGCGTCCATAGGGGTCGTTCCGATGAGCTCTATGCTTCCGACGGACGAAGACTGGCAGGCGTCGAAAAGAAGCGCCGCCGCAGCCGCCTCGTCGTCAACGCCGGTGGGAAAACGAGTCATCTTCGTCGAGCCGACTTCGTTCATGAGGAGCACGAACTGATTCTCCGCACTGCACCGCGAGAGCTTTGCACAGACCAACCGTCTCAGGCACACCAGCGTGAGCTTCCTCTCGATGATCGCACTGAAGCGGCGGCTGACGATCTGCAGCGTGTCGAGTTCTTGTCGTCGAAGGCACTGGAACACGTCGATGATCACGTCGCTGATCGCGAGAACCGAAACGTCCTAAACCAAATCTGTTTGCTTTGATTGGCTATGAAAATTTCACTAGTTTTCCTAGCGCGTAAATACGTGTTTCCTAATCTTTATTACGTTTCAGAAGCCTATCTGTGGCTCTCCGGTGGGCACGCAAAGGGACATATTGTGCATTTTAATTTTAAAAAATTTACGAAAATTTCTCGATTTCGCTTGCAGCCTCATACGAATAATGCCTCCTTACACCTTAGGCATAATATTAACACCTGCCAGGGCTTTAGTCCATGGCATCCTTAGCTTTCGCATACGACAGGTTCAAAGCTTTTTGGTTCGCATTGAAAGGACATGTTTTGAAAAGGCGGTTCAGTTTAAAGTCTTGCAATACAGTCATGTCAGTCGGAGCCTTTGCTTGAACATTATCGTTGTGATTAATACTCTCGCTTACCCGTCGCTTAAGGCCGAGGACGATGTTAAGCTGACGTTCCCACTTGGCCATGACGGCAACCACGCGGCCTCGAGCGGCGACATCCGTAGTCGCAAGAGCCATGAGGTCGAGCGATGCAGCGTTTAGCGAAGACGCCATGGTTCTGAGCATTTCTTCGGGTACGAGGACGCTGTGAGAGCACTTAGCAGGCACGGCAGTCTCCGGCGCGGCCGTCTTGCGCTTGCTGCCGGACGCTCCGTTATGCATCGTAACGACTTCGTCGAAAACCGTAGAGTAACTAAAGGAAAGGTTGAGTGAAACGTAGTGAAACTGAACGAGAATGTCCAACAGCCGTGTTTCCGTTGCAAGTCGGCAACCGACAAGTGTAAATATACAATATCAACTCTCGTCAAGTACCGAGAAAACGTATGCCGTCACGGCATACGGCATTGCCATGCGTCTTCTATCAGTTCCCGTGTTAAATTATTTTTCAGAACGACCACCGCTAGGCGGCGTCCCAAAAAATCTAAAGAAAATATAATTATTCCTAACAAATTTTTCGATTAATAATTTACTTTGTAATTTTCCAGTTTTCTTTTGAAGTGCACAAGAAGGTAATTATCGATTATTGCAAAAACAGTTGCGCGCACGTCGAACACGGAAAGTCATGCGGCCTGCGGACCGGAGCGCAATCCGTCGCTAAAACGTCTGCTAAGTAGCACAACGAAGAGTGACCGAACAATACGCCAATCGACTGCGTGAGTATCGATTCGCACGCACAGCACGCAGTGATGTGTGCGTGGTGTTCGATTGTGGCTAAGCGTCGAACTAAATGGGATGGTGGAATCCATGGGTTCAGCGAACTACGAGAAGAATGGGACTAATGGACGAAATCGAAAGGAACTGAAACCAGACAAACAGAATGAAACCGCGGATTTCATCTTAACTCTTTCCCATGAGTTCTTTCAAAATCAAGCTTTTAAAGTCATGAATGCGAGTTTTTTCAAGAACATGTGATTGCGCTTAGACTAAACGAATTCCATGTTCGTTACCAATTCTAGCCATGATTAGGGGCATTCGGTTGCCAGGAACGATCTCGAACTCAGTTGCGACCGACGCACCTTCTACGACCTGAGAAAGCATGTGCGGGAAGAGGAAGAAATTGGACGGCCAATTAGACCTAAACTATCACGCAAATTCCCCATTACGCCTTCCAATTAAGGCAAAAGACTCAATCGATGACCGACGTACTGGATACTTCATACACACGATTCTTACCTATTGTACCGTAACCGGTCCCGGGTCCATAGTTATTCACTGGGGACGAGGTCTAACGAGGTCCCTAATTAGACGGTTTCGGCACTTCAAGGGGCCCTAGTTGCTCAGATACCCGAGAACACATTCTCTGCTCAATTTCTTTTAACAGCCGCGTCGGTTTATCAGGCTTAATGTCGACGGGCTGGTTATATCAAGTGCTCACAGCTAAGTTTCAGAGCCGCTGTGGTCTCCGACGCAAACATTTACAGCGCTCTTTTTCTACAACATCTGATTCTCTGCAACTTAATAAAACCACGCATACCTGTTCACATGCACGATGTCAAATTGAGCAATGGTGTCAGAACTGCTCAGAATAAATTCCAGCAAAGCATGTAGTACGCTCCAAGTTATATTACTGCAAGCAAGTACAGACGCGAGCTGCAACCGCGTTCTGACTATTGTGGGGCTCGTACCGGTAATGGTCCTGAGTCATGCTGTAAGTCAGTAGCCAAGTAACCTTTAGATCTTCAGGGACAACTTTTACAATGTCAAATGTCCCTATTAGGGGATTTTTGGATTCTGTGATAGCACATCACGTCCCAAAGGAAAAGGCCCTGATGGTTACGCATAGGTAGCTTACATTTAGGTAGCACACACCAGCCTTGTGCACCCCAACAGAAAGTAAGGCGTTCTGCTATACCCTCGCCTAGAGCCTCTCCACGCCCTAATTCCAAAGTGCGGATAAGAGTAGATTTTGTAGAACCATTTTATACCGGTACGGAACAATACATTCCACTGTATTAGAAGAACGAAGATGTCACCTCAAACTTCGTGAAATTGGTGATTGATCTTGAAGACAAGGCGGACGCAGCCTAGTCCGTAGTCGCAGCATTTTGCTTCCCAGTTGCGTCCGCTAACACTTCCGAAACGCGTTTCCCACTCGGTTTGGCCGGCCTGCTTGTAGCCGTCCAGAGCAGCGGTGTCCAGAGGCACCTGGTCGTTCCAGAACGAGGTTTCCAGCGTAAGCTTGTGACGACAGTCGGTGACTTCGGCCCTCTAAACGATTCAACATCGGCTATTAGTTTGGATTCCCTGGAACCGAACTGCGGCTTCGAAGTGACCTCGTATATCCAAAAGAGTAAAATCAGTGTCATTGCGGAAAGCAGCGGCGTAACGACCCTTTGGGGGGGGGGGGGCAGGGCACTGTTGACATTAGCATTGACGTGCGTCGAAAGCAGTTTTTTTCGGGGCCCCGCTAGGCGCCGCCAGAGCAAATTTTCGCTATTTTCACTACGGCCTTTATTTGACTGAATTTTAACACATTTTGCAGTCTTACTGAATTCGACTTGCATTTTTTGTACTGTTGACAAGGAGGGATCCACACCGTACTAAACCAACCATACATATTTTCCAGCAATGCGGTCCGTATCTTGCCCCACCCTAAGATTTGGTTCCGCTCAATTTGCATTCTTGGTACGCCATTGACGGGAAAGGAAGGGAAGTTAGCATCGGACTACTTACCTCGATCCATCGCTGCAGGAAGTCGGTCTTTAGTGACTTTGCAAACTCCACGGTCAGGAATCTGCCTCGCTCAGCGTACTGCCCGTCGCATGCGCCAAAACAGAGCTCCATCAGGGCGTTCTCGAAGATAGCGGCGTCGGATTTCTTGTTGTGCACGTGTTCAGGCATGCGTAGTGTCAGACCAGCCTTGAAGCAAGTGCGAATCAGGCAGCCCAGTAGGTTAGCGTCTTTGCCCGCCTCGGTTGTCACCGTTTTCAGCTCGGCGAACGCTTGCAGCGCTTGGAGAACTTTTTCGTCTGCAACACCGTCGGCAAGAGTTCGATTTCGCATGGAGAATTCGTCGACGAAGATGGTCGGAGCGCTGAGTGCCAGGGAGTCGAAGAAGTCCACGCTCATGGGGGTTGTCCTGTAGAGCTCTATGTTGGCGACGCGTGCAGACTGGCAGGCATTGAAGAGAAGCTTAGTCGCGGCCGCCTCGTCGTCGACACTGGTGGGAAGACGGGTCTTCTTCTTCGAGCCGACTTCGTCCGTGATGAGCACGAATTGATTCTCCGCACTGCACAGCGAGATCTTGGCGGAGTTCAGCATTCTCAGGCATACCCGCGACATCTTCTCCTCGACGATCGCGTTGAAGCGGATGCTGACGATTTGCAGCGTGTCGAGCTCTTTGCGACGAACAAAGTGGAACACGTCGATGATCACGTCGCTGATCGCGAGAACGGAAGCGCCCTAAAGCGATTCATTTACCTTGGATTTAAATATACAGTTTAATTGTGGCTTTCATAGCGTCTAACTATGCATTCTCTTCAGTAAAGATCTTTGTTCATGTCGGATATCGAACGGCAGGCATGAGGCTGCCGTTATCATGCAGGATATCATGCAGGCACTGATGTGCGGCTCGTCGCTATGACCCTTGCCTGGCATACAAGATCTTGACTTCACCTTCGCCCTAATTCACGCTCACCTCACCGGTTGAGGGCGAGGTGGAGGGTGATGTTCTCAAAAGCTAAAGGGTGAGGGAGAGGTAGAGGGTGAAGTTTTCACGAGATCCGGAAACCCTGCTAGCATATGACGCCAGTGTCGACAAATGTGACTCACCCGTCGCTTAATGCCGAGGACGTTGTTGATCTGACGTTTGCACTCGGCCATTACGGCAACCACGCGGCCTCGAGCAGCGACATCCGTGCACTGGAGGTCCATCAGCTTGAGCGTTGCAGCGTTTAACGAGGACGCCACGGTTCTGAGCACTTCTTCGGGAACGACGACGTCGGTAGACCGCTTAGCAGGCACAGCAACATCTGACGCGGCCGCCTTGCGCTTGCTGCCGGACGCTCCGTTGTTCATCGTAACGACTTCGTCGAAAACTGTAGAGTTACTAAAGGGAAGGTCGAGTGAAACGTGATCAATCTTAGCGCTCACAAAACTGAATGCATCTGAAATCCGTTTTCCCGGTGCAAACGACAGTCGATGATAAAAGTAATTTACCGAAATGTAATACGAAAGTAACGACCAGTCCGCTTCAAGTACCGAAAAATATGTACCCTGTTTCTTCAAAAGATTCCCTGTATAATTATTGTTGGAATGCTGAACTCCTTGGAGGAGAATAACTTAAATTACTTCCAGAAGCCGACCGTAGGGCGGCTCACTGAAAATTTGTTCAAAGGAACCGTAAAACTCTCTCAAAAATAAGCCTTCCCAATGTTTTTTCGTGCAGTTTCATCTTTCTAATTTGCAGCTATTGCGAAAGCCGCGCATAAAACATTAAGAATGATGCAGCCGGCGACGCAGAAAACGCAGTGCGTCGCTGAAACGATCGGTCAATAGCACAGCGACGCGGACCGAACGACGCGCCACCCGACTGCGTATTATCGATTCTCACGCACGCACAGCACGCAGCGATGAGTGCGTGCTAGTCGAGTGTGACTAAGCGTCGAGACGATGGGCCGATCTCTAATGTGAATCAGGACGTCGCGTATGAATAACAGTCAGGTTAAGATCGAGAAACATCAGAAAACACTGTGGCGACTGTGCTATGACCTGTTAAAGTGAGTGACCGATTGGCCGACCTCCGGAAGCCTCGGCAAACAAAGCGAAGAGGTCGGCCAAGGGCCTCGTCATCATCATTGGGAATGACAAATCACAACATAGACAAGCAACGAGTACAAGTTGGCCGCTTGAGAAATGCCCAGGTCTCATTGCACTCTACCCGGAATAGCAGGATATCGGAGCCAAATTCCTCAATGTTTGATAAATATGGGCCCAAAATTTCGTTCACCTCATCTGCGATAGGCCTTTTTCTGTGCTTAGATTCCGAAACCACAAAATTAAATGGCCGTATGTGGAGATTTTCGATAGAGACTGACTATCACGGGTAGTCTGCCATGGAACTTGTTCACGGAGGGACTCGGACTCGGGGTCGGCATTGTGCGCAGGGTTAAGTAAGGTAAAGGAAAGTAAACTTTTCAGCTTCACCTTGGCGTAAACTAGCGCCACACCCTAAAGTCAAGTGGAGACAGAATTTTGTAGAGTAAATTTTGTAGAACCATTTTATACCGGACCGGAGCAATAAATTCCACTGAAGTAGAAGTACGAGGAAGACGTAAACTTAAAACCGTGAAATTAGTGATTGATCTTGAAGAAAACCTGCTCGCTGCCGTGGCCGTCGTCACCGCACGATGATGTCCAGTGGCGGCCGCTAACACTTCCGAAACGCCTCTCCCCTTCGACTTGATGGTCCTGCTTGTAGCCGCCCATGGCACGGGTGTCTTGAGGCTTGAGTCCTTGCGAGAACGAGATGTCGAGAGTGAGTTTGTGTCGACAGTCCGTGACTTCGGCCCTCTAAACGATGCTTACAGTGACATGAAACCCGCGACATGAGGACAAGGCAGAGTGTTCAGTTTGCATCGACAGATTACCTCGATCAATCGCTTCAGGAAGTCGCTTTTCAGGGAATGCGACATCTTCACGCACAGGAATCGGTCTCGCTTCGCGTATTGCTCGTCGCATCCGCCAAAGCAGAACTCCAGCAAGGCGTTCTCGACGATAGCGATGTCGAACTTCTTGTTGAGTGAGAGCCCATCCGTGACCAGCGCCACGCCGGCCCTGAAGCTCGTGCGAATGAGGCATACCTGGAGCTCCACGCCTTCACACGTCCTGGTCGTCACTGTTCCCAGCTCGGCGAACGCGTGCAGCGCTCGGAGGACCTTGTCGTGCGCAACGCCGTCAGCCAGATCCCGATTTCCCATGCGGAACTCGTTGAGGAAGATGCTCGGAGCGCTGAGCGCGAGGGCGTCGAAGAACTGCCCGCCCATCGGGGTCGTGCCGAAGAGCCCTAGGCTGTCGACGGATGAAGATCGGCAGGCGTTGAGGAGAAACGTCATCGCAACGGCCTCGTCGTCGACACTCGTGCGAAGGCGAGTCTGCCCCGCGCCGACTACCTTAACGATGAGCACGAACTGACGTTCGGCAGCGACACGGTGATGCAGGGAGATATCAACAGCCTCCGGCAGACCAGCGCCATTTTCTTCTCGACGATCGCGTTGAAGTGCACGCTGACGATCTGCAGCATGTCGAGGTCTCGGCGACGAAGGCACTGGAACACGTCGATGATCACGTCGCTGATCGCGAGAACCGAAGCGTCCTAAACTTTGACGTCTTTAACTTTTGACATACTCCAGGTCTAAGGCTTTTCCGTTCATGTCTGAAGTACATGTTTTAAAAAGACGGTTTAAATTTTCAAGTTCCGCAAAACCATTTAAGGAAGGTCCTTGCCTAGCATATGACGCTAGTGTCGACAACTGTGACTCACCCGTCGCTTAATGCGAGGACGTTGTTGAGCTGACGCTTGCAGTCCGCCATGACGGCGACCGCATGACCTCGAGCAGCGACCTTTGCGCACGGGAGATTCATCACATCGAGCATAGCAGCGTTCGGAGAAGACGCCACGTTTCTGAGCACTTCTTCGGGAACGGCGACGTCGGCAGGGCGCTTCCCAGGTACGGCAATCTCTGTCGGGGCCACCTTACGCTTTTACGCTTTGATAACTTGCTTTAGTTGGACCTTAGCATTCAGGTTCTAAGGCCTAAACGCAGCAATATCAAAATGCTACTCTATACCAGTCTGCCTACGCCTAGAAAATGTGTCACATGATTAGAACACATAGCCTGTCCTCCGTAAATGGATAGACCTGTGGTGATCTATTGACGTTGTCTCGAAAATTGAGATCCCACGTAAAAAACGGGAACTTTTAATTGGAGTAGAGCATGGCATTCGACCTAATGGTTAACATGGGACTTTTAAGACGCGAAAAACGCGCTAAAACATTGTGCAACCTATGCTTCCCCGTGCAAGTGACCCCTTGCAATGACCATTTAATTCCTGAAGCGAGCCCATTTAACCACGCCAGGCCTTGTTTCTCAAGTTGTCATCGAGGCATATCCCTGGAGAGAACCATTAGGTGCGACAAATGGCCCTACAAGGTGGCTTTTAAAAAGTGGAGATCACTGTTGGAGGACAGAAACTGTGTGACCCGGGAACATAATGCATTTCCCCGTCCACAAAACTGCTCCGAACGACAAAAGACCCAAGCACTGACCCGATTAATGGACTATTCGTACAAAAGTCTCGTGCAGCTGACGTAAACGCTGTGAGAGAGAATTTATTCTTCCGAACCAACTAAGTTTAACCGAAACGGATCAATAAAGTCCAGTGAAGTAGAAGCTAACACAGCTCTAGCGAAATGCACTTAGTGATTGACCTTGAAGGTGATCTGCTCGCTGCCGTAAGTTGCTTTCCAATGGCGACCGCTAACACTTTTTAAGCGACGTTCCCACTCGGTCTGGCTCCGTTTGTAAACGTCCAGCGCACCGATGTCTTGACGCAGTAGTCCTTGCCAGCTCCAGATGTTCAGAGTGAGCTTGTGCCGACAGTTGTGGACCTCTGCCATCTAAATGGTACAGCTATGACCTCAAGCCCGAGATACAGCGGCAAGTGGGTCAGTCATTAGCAACTTACCTCAATCAATCGCTGCAGGAAATCGCTTCTCGGTGACTTCGAAACCTCCACGTCCAGGTATCGGTCTCGCGTCGCGTACTGCTCGTCGCATTCGCCAAAGCAGAACTCGAGCAACGCGTCTTCAAGCATGGTCGTGTCGCATTTCTTATCGAGCTCACACAGATGCAGGTCCACACCGGCCTTGTAGCATGTGCGAATGAGGCAGCTCTGCAGGTTGGCGTCTTTCCTTGCGTCGCTTTCAACGACTCTAACCTCGGCGAACGCTTGCAGCACTCGGAGAACGTCGTCGTTCGAAACGGCGTCAGACAGAGTTCGCCTTCCCATGCAGAAATCCTTGACGAAGATGGTTTGAGCACGGAGCGCAAGCGAGTCGAAGAAGTCCCCGCTCATGGGCGTCGTCCCGTAGAGCTCTAGGCTGTCCACGCGCGAAGACTGGCAGGCGTTGAGGAGAAGCGTGGTCGCAGCCGCCTCGTCGTCGACACCGGTGAGGAGACGAGTCATTTTCTTCGCATCGACCTCGGCCATGAGGAGTACAAACTGATTTTCCGCACTGCACCGCGACACCTTGGCAGACTTGAGCTGTCTCAAGCACACGAGCGTCAGCTTCTTCTCGACGACTGCGTTGAAGCGGCGGCTGACGATTTGCAGCGTGTCGAGTTCCTGCCGACGGACGAACTGGAACACGTCGATGATCACGTCGCTGATCGCGAGTACGCAAGCGCCCTAAAAGTAAATCGGTTACCTTAAGTGGCAGTATGACAGGCTAGAATAGTAAAAACCATTATGGATCATGCAGTCATGCATTGCTCATCACCGGAAAACTGCCAAGGCAAAGTTGGCTGACATTGATAACTAACGTGGCCCGCACCTCTTCCCACTCACCCGTCGCTTAACGCCGAGGACGTTGTTGATCTGACGCTTGCAGGCGGCCATGACTGCCACCACGCGGCCTCGAGCTGCGACGTCGGTGGACGGGAGATCCATCAGCGCGAGAGTTGCAGCGTTTAACGCGGACGCCAGTTTTCGGAGCACTTCTTCGGGAACGGCGACGTCCGCTGACCGCTTAGCAGGCACATCAGTCTCGGACGAGGTCGCTTTGCGCTTGCTGCCGGACGTTCCGTTGCGCATCGTATCGACTTCGTTGAAGACTGTAGAGTAACTAAAGAAAAAGACTGAGGGAAACGCAATGAAACTGAGCGATAGTGCGGCTCATAATCTGCCGTTGCAAGTCGGTAACTGGCGCTCGATGGCAAAAGCAATTTACCCGAACGTCCATCTCTCAAGTTTCGAAAAATTCATAACGTATTTTTCTAAATCCCCTTGTGAACTTATGTTTGCTAGGCAGCGCCCGGATTAGTCGCAAACATCGTAAAAGTCTTGCAGTGTTTTTCACGGGCTCTTTTCGCGTGACCGTCTAATTCGCAACTTCTCGTTTTCCTCCTGAAGTTGTCGTGAAGTAAGCACTGACTACTGCGAAAGCAAGTGCGCGCCTGTCGAACATGAAAACTAAGCGACAAGCGACGCGGAACACAGTCCGTCGCTGAAAAGGATGACAAACAAAACAGCGAAGAGCGACCGAACGCGCGCCAGCCGAGCCGGCTGCGTGCGTATCGATTCGCACGCACAGCACGCACGCAGCGACGAATGCGTGGTACTCGACTTGTGGCTAGGCGTCGCACAAACGGGATGGCGGAATCAGTGGAGGAGGGAAACTATTATAGGACGCTGAACTA
Source organism: Aphelenchus avenae (assembly GCA_020875895.1). Taxonomy (NCBI): domain Eukaryota; kingdom Metazoa; phylum Nematoda; class Chromadorea; order Rhabditida; family Aphelenchidae; genus Aphelenchus; species Aphelenchus avenae. The sequence continues at coordinate 8,572 of JNEY01000550.1, read as the reverse complement.
TTTGGAGAAACTTACGGCTTTTGGAGTACTCAGTAATAACATTAGGGCCAGCAACAAATCGCGGACTTCACATAAAGCACATAAAGACTTCGAAATTCTGCTCTTTTGCGCGTTTTTAGGCTAATCAAACTCCACGCATGACGCTGAACTTTGCAATTTATCAGGAAACTTGGGCTGTTGGCTTAGGAATGAGCTCAGCTCAGCCCGCTTGCGTCATTGCTACCGACAGCCTTAAACCGTAAAAAAAGGATGGCCAAGAACCGCGAAAGAACTTGTTGCTTACAGCAGGCAATACTCGCCTACCTGGACAAGCATTACCTGTGCTGTACCTGAGGAGGAGGAGGTGAAATTAGTCGGTAAAACAAACTTCAGCATGTGAAGAATGCGCGAGAAAGGCAGAAAGCAAGGAAAGCAAGTGTATTTCATGCTAACTAAGTTCAAAATGTCAAGTAAACCCGAGTCCACGTCCGAGTCTTGCGTTGTACTTCCACTGTTAGACCGAGTGCATAATTTTAGCAGGTCCCAAGTAAGTACAAGTAAGCCTCAGAAGAATCTTGTTTACCTCGTGCAGAAGCCGCCGAGCGTGAAACACAAGTTTGCATGACGGATAAATGACGGGAAGAGGCCAATGAGTTACATTCGAAGTAACTAATACGAAGAATAGTTACCGCTATGTCCGCGTCTTGACATATGCCGTTTAAGTTTAGATAAATTTTTTTTCTAAATTCCGTTCGTATGGAAGTAGTCTGGCCCTGTGTATTTGCTCTAGGCCTTAGTTTGTCGTCACGACGCCTAGCTTTAGGCAATATTTTTATGGGTCGAACGCCGTATTACGGGGAAAGAGTCGCAGATGAGACATGTGATATTACGCAACTTTGTGTCACCTCGCGTGACGAGGCCTGAGCCATTTCAAAGATTTATGCAACAGAGTATTGAATTCAACTGAAGCAGAAACCAACAACATATACAACCTGCTCAAATAAAGTCAGTGATTTATCTCGAAAGCGATGTCCTCGGTGGTTGAGGTGTAGCAGCTGTACGTTGCTGCCCAGTGGCGACCGCTAACGCTTGCGAAGCGCACTGCCTCCCTGTGGGCATTGAACTGGTGGTAGATCTTGTAAGCATCCAGGGAAGTGGTGTCTTGAAGCATACAGCCATGCGCTGAGATGTACATCGTGAGCTTGTGTCGACAGTTATGGGCCTCTGCCTTCTAAACGGTAAACGACGTGAAGATCATGAAGAGGCGTCGGGGAACAGCGCTGGGGTCCCGGTCGCGGACGTTCAGGTCCCGATCATCGCCTAGTCCCGGCCCCATTACAACTGTCAAGCTGAAAGCAACTAGGCCTGCCGCTGGCAACCCATGAAATTTTAGTGGAATATTTAAGGAATATACCTAGTGAAGATTGTGTCGGTCGGCCCGTTTCTTGGCCCTTGGCCCCGGTCCTGAGCCCAAAAAAATTTCCTCATTCCTGATGGGAAATGTAACCGTTAAAAATTAAAACACTGCGCAGCGTTAACATGGGGGAGGGGAGTCAAAAAATTGCTTTGCTTGTTAACATAATTTCCCTTTGTGTCAACGATTTACCTCGATCCATCGCCGCAGGAAGTCGTCGCTTTCCATTCGTTCCGGAAATGATATACATAGGAGACGCTGTCGCGTAGCGTACTGCTCATCGCATGTGCTGAAGCAGAACTCCATCAGTGCGTTCTCGAGGGCAGTGAGGTCGCATTTGTATAAGTCGAACAGGGACGGGTGCAGATCCACCGCCAGTGAGGAACCGGCCTTGAAGCAGGTGCGCATGAGGCAGTACTGGAGTTGAAGATCTATCCATGCGTCGCTTGTCACTCTGTCGAGCCCGGCGAACGTTAGCAGCGCACGGAGAACTGCGTCGTCCGCTACACCGTCAGCAAGAGTTCTGCTTCCGATGCAGAAGTCGCGGAGGAAAACGGACCGAGCACAGAGCGCGAGGGAGTCGAAGAAGTGCTCGCTCATGGGGGTCGTTCCGTAGAGCGCCAGGCGTTGTACGCGCGAAGACTGGCAGGCGTTGAGAAGAAGCGTGGTCGCAGTCGCCTCGTCGGTAATACCGGTGCATAGATGAGTCTTCTTCATCGCACCGACTTCCTTCATGATGAGCACGAACTTCGAACCGCTGCGCAACATCTCGGCAGACTTCAGCAGTCTCAGGCACACCAGCGACATGTTGTTCTGAACGACCGCATTGAAGCGGCGGCTGGCGATCTGGAGCGTATCGAGTTCTTTCCGACTGAGACAAGTGAACACGTCGATGACGACATCGTTGACCTGGATCAGCATTGAAGCGCCCTAAAACATATAAATTTCCTTCGGTTGAAAATCGTATTTCTAGTTTTTAATATCCACCAAAAAAGCATGTTTCAATGAGTGGACGAATCCGGAGCTATGTAATGCAATGAAAATACACCACTGCCTAAGCGTTTTCTTTTGAGCTTTACCTCGGTTTTGAGGCCTTTTTTGGAGGTGCCTTCTGCCTGATCAATGGGTGTGATGATTGCAAAGATTGCAACGAGTGCATAAAATATTTGTATGGCTTAAAATGAAAGTTTCCCTGAAGGTCTTGCCCTTTCACGCGGATTCATGGCTAAGTTTACCAGCAACCGTTAGCTGGTGAATCTAAATGACCACACAGCCGTTATAAGGGGGTCACGCTTCTCTCCTCTAAATAAAAGTAGAAAACTAGTGGAATGCTAGCACGGGGGATTAGAAAATACAACTATTGGGTTGCATTTCAAAGAATTCGACATGATTTGTCCATAATTTTCACGTAAATCGTTTCGCCAAATGTTTGTGTCTACTGTTCGGACTCACCGCTCGCTTGATGTCGACAGCGTTGTTGAGCTGCAGAATGAGGATGTTGGTAGGCCGCTCAGCGGGTGCAGCAGCCTCGGACGCGGCCGCCTGGCGCTTGCTGTCGGCCTTGTTCATGGCGACGGGTTCGTTGAAAAGCGTAGAGTAATAAAATCGGAAGAACTTGTGGTGAAACTTAGTGGAACCGAGCGAGAATTTATGCGGCTCTGAAGCCGAGCTTCTGCTGCAGGAATCGAAGTCCGACGGTAAATGTACTTTCCTGAACGTAAAAGTCCGACGGTAAATGGCATTTCAAGCGCCAGAAAACGGTAACCCCAACTCAACGAAGAAGTTCTTCAGAAGAACTGATATCCAGCGAACTAATGGAAATAGTTAGCACTGGATAGCACAGAGTCGTATGGCCAATAGCCCTTGTTCAATACCTCTTCACTTTGTGACATATCAATACAAATTCTCTGTTTCGCCCTGGAGTTCGCTGAGGGTGGAGTGTGAACATTTACGTCTGCGTACCAGTGGACGGGCAGCTGAAGAGCGACAAACGGTACAAAGCACTGTCCGAGCTCTGAAATGAACTGTTCATCTTAGTGACCGCTTGACCGACCTCCCGAAGCTGACTATCAGAAACATCAAGAAGCGGTCAGATCGGCCATGATTTTCGGAATGTTTCACTATGTGTGAAAACAATATGTCCCCAAGAACATAGATCTCATCCCATCATCCCATGGAATGCTTCCGTCTTTCATGCGATATTTCCTACGGCGCTGTTTATTGACACAGTCGGGGGCGGGCTCCCACGAGTCGCCTTTTGCTGTCAAGCATTGAACGGTTTAGGGACTGTCCAGGAAGTATGTGAACCTCACATGGGGGGCGGGGTTCATAAGCTCCTAATAGAAGCTTATAAAAGGTCCCAGGATTCGGTCAGTTCTACCGAAATAAAGGACTAATTCTTCGTTCCTACTAAGTTCACGTGCATGATGCTGTCCGAAATTGTGAACGAGGCCTTTCGCTACCTTGACCGTGCGCTTCTCGAGGGACTGCAAATGCACCCTCGGTATCTGCGCGATCACGTTAACGTCATGCACGCACCCTACCTCTACGGTGCATTCACGGAATCGAGGTAAGTGCACCCAGTCCAGCCCAAACTAGTACCAAAGAAACATTTTAGTCGTGAATCTGATTTTTAAAAATAGTGAGAAATTCGTAGGACGAAGCCTATTGTGGCCCGGACCAATTGGTCTGGTTCTTAGAGTAAAGTTACGCCCACTCTGACCCGCCCCTCTGTCCCCGGTCCGAGACACCCTCCCTCTCCCAGTTTGTCCAAGACATTTTGGGACACTGCCTTACTTCCTACAAAAGCACCTTGAAAAGGGCATTGACTGACACGTGGCCGAGCCGCGTGAACAGCTGAAAATAGAAATGGAAAAACACCGTTTTAAAAACATACCGTATTTTCTCTAATAAATGCCACTCCAATTAGACCTGTCCACGTTGTAGACCCCCTCGGCCAAAAGTCAGTTGTGAATTACCCCCCCCCCCGGATTTATTTGAAAAAATACGGTACCTCGTACAATTCCGGTCTTCCAGATTTCGTACGACAGGGTCGTTCGATTGGAGACCGACGATGCTGCGATCAGGATGGATGTACCCGGCGAGCGGAATCTGGAAGTGCTTTTCCACCGCGTCAACAACGCTTTCATTCGTCGGATGACGCTTGCCTTGAGCCGACACGACCTCCGGCTTCCCTACTACCTCCAGGCAAACGCCGATGAGCTGCAATGTCAGGTCGGAGCCCTCCACGTCGAGGAGTCAAGAAAGGAGGCAATCGACTAGCCATACTGGACTTCCTGGGCGGTCATCTAAAGCCGCAGGTCTACGAGACTACGATTCTCCAGGATCTGGACCGCTACGCCATGCTTTTCACGCATGCGGCTCTGCGCCGCAGCGTTAAGCACTTGGCATACAAGGTGGGTAACTCTCTATGCGAGGGGTGGGTGGTATGCCAAGAAAGCAACGCGTATATCAGCTTGTCGACTCCACTCAGAGAACCTGTTAAATGTGTTTCTTAAACGGAAGAGCGTGACACGTATGCAAACAACGTGTTTAGCTCTTCGGCCCTCCGGCACCCAACTGCATCGTCCCAGAACTGTATGGCGTGGACGTCGTAGAAACTTGCACGCTAATAACGAGGATCGATCTTCGTCCTTGGATTTGCCAAATCATTGAGGTAACCCCAAGCATTTCTTACCATATCCTGTGCTCTGCACGACGTCCTAAAGTATTTTGCGTCGCTTCCGAACCAAACAATCTTTGTTGCAGGCTTTCGAAGCGGCAGAGCGTGGAACGGACGTAATCCGATCAGTGGCGTTGCTGCACGAGTGTTTCGGCGACCGATTGCCCTTTCGCCACAATGTCGACCCGCTTGGACGGCCGCGCCGCACCGACGCTCCGATACCGCAAAGCTCGTTCGTCGATGAGTGGTGTCGGCGCTGCGCCCATGGAACCGCTACGAACGAGTCGGCCGTCGCCGATCTCTTTGTGTTCGAAAACGTGAAGTTGGCTAAGAAGCTCGAAATTTCCACGTGGACAGTCAGGGAAGTGGACAACGTTCTCGCACTTCCTTCAGTGCACCGTGCCTTCCTACTCACGGTCGTTTAATTGTAACTACCGTCACATAGTCTATGTTTAGCTTTGTTGTTAGTGCGCGCTTTGAAACAATGAATGAACCGTTCCACTCGATGTTTGCTGGTGACTTAACCTAGAACGTTCTCAAGCTCGCTTCCCATTGCCTGTCCCACTTTCCGATCAAATTTCGAATACGCTTGATGGACATTAAGTGTTGGCCCTGTTCACTGAAAGCCCAATAATTGTGGTACATCGTTTGTGTGTCTATTTGGCAAAACTTTGTCGAAGATTTAACAAAAAGTTGTCCACAAAACGGCGCAACAATGAAATCTCTTTACGGGCATCGATTTGACGTAAAAGTAGTAACGTTCTCGTTCAGGCCTTCACAATCTTATGCTTAAAAGAACGAGGCTTCGCCATAGACGTCGAAGCGGACTCCGCCTGCGTAGTCGAATCGCTGTAGTAGTATGCCAGAACAACTGGTTTTTGAAATTGACTATCTCTATGAAGGCTGGTGTCGAAAATTGGTGCCCGTTAGCCAATCACTTTCCCGTCTCCGCCGCACATCACGTTCAAGAGACCCAGACGGTTACCCAGTGAGGCACTTATCAGTTAGGCTAAGCCAGGCATTATGCATCCTAGGGTAAAGAGGAGATATAGTGTGCATTTGTAGAGCTATTTTATACCGCATCAGAGAAATGGGATAATTGGAACTAGACGTTGAGTAAATTTCTGAGAAACATATTCCGAAAATTAGTGGTTGATCTCGAAAGTAATGCGCTCGCTTCCGATTTCACCGTCGGAGTCACTGCAGATTGCTACCCAATTGCGACCGCTAACACTTCCGAAACGCATACAGCTCTCGTCTTCATCGTCTTGAATAAAAGCGTCCAGGGCAGAGGTGTTTTGAGGCTTCCGTTCGGTCCAGAAGTAGATGTCGGGCGTGAGCTTGTGTCGACATTCAGTGGCTTCTGCCTTCTAAATGCTTTAAGTGTGTCGAATTTGCTCATATAAGCCCCCTTCTCCATTAAGAGTAGCAAGTACTTACTTCGATCCAGCGCTTCAAGAAGTCACTTTCCAGTGACACATAAAGCTGCACGCGCAGGGATCTCTCTCGCACATCGTGTGGTTCGTCACACACGCCAAAGCAGTACTCCAGCAAAGCGTTCTCGACGACACAGTTGTCCTCAAGTACGGACTCGTCCGAGATCAGCTTCACACCTGCCTTGAAGCAAATGCGAATGAGGCAAAGATGCAGGTTAGCGTCGTCCTCCGCCTCGATTTCCACTGTTTTCAGCCCGCCGAATGATTGCAGCGCTAGTAGGACTTCTTGGTCATCAACACCCTCATCCAAAGTCCGCCTTCCAAGGCAGAGGTCGTTAACATGGATGCTCGGAGCATTGAGCGCGAGGGAGTGGAAGAAGTCCGCGCTCATGGGGTTCTTTCCATATAGCTGGATGCTCTCGACGCGTGAAGACCGGCAGGCGTTGAGGAGAAGCAGGGCCGCTTCCACATCGTTGACGACACCCGTGGGAAAGCGAGTGAACTCCTTTGCGCGGACTTCCTATAATTCGAGCACGAATTGACGCCCTGCACCACGAAACATCTTGGCGGAGCGCAGCCGTCTCAGACACACCAGCGACAGTTTCTGCTGGATGACCGCGTTGAAGCGGCGGCGGACGATCTGCAGTGTGTCGAGTTCTCGGCGACAAAGGAACTGGAACGCGTCGAGGATCACGTCGCTGACCGCGAGAACGGAGGCGCTCTAGAGCAAATCCATTATTCTCGGTCGTAATACGACAAGTTCGCTACAGTTTTTATATAGTTTTTATTTCTGCCGACATGCTAGACCGAAATATTTGGAATACGTGGCAGAAGAACAAACGAATCCACGACATAAAAACCCCACAAGCTTTAAATAGTGTCCCTAACACCTAAAATTATTGGCCCTGATGGAAGCGCATATAGTGAAAAATAAAAGGATCCGGCAAAGCAATGATTCGGAATACTTCTGATCCAGTGCTTTTCGGTTTGTTTTTGAAGTGCCTGTTTTCAGAAAGGCAATTCAGATTTAAATGCAACATCGTTTCAGGCGGAAGCTTGCCTTGCACAAATCTCTGCGTCTACAGCTCACTCACCCGTCGCTTAACACCGAGGACGGTTTCGAGCTGACGTTTGCAGTCGGCCATGACGGCGACCACGCGGCCTCGAGCAGCGACATCCGTAGTCGGGATGCCCATCAGGTCGAGCGTTGCGGCGTTTAACGACGACGCCACGGTTCTCAGCAGTGCTGCCACTTCATCGGTAACTACGACGTTGGTAGACCGTTCAACAGGCACGTCAGTCTCAAACGCGACTGCATTGTGCTTGCTGCTGGACGATCCGCTGTGCATCGTACAGACTTCGTCGAAAACTGTAGTAGTAACTAAAGGGATGGCTGATTTAAACGCATTAAGAACACGACGTTCGTTCCGGTCGAAAGGCGGTGTTTCGTTGCAGGTTGAGTATCGGCGTGACCCCGCAAACGTCTACACGTCGCCGAATGCGTACATCCATGAAGTCGGTACAGCACTGCGCGCACTTTCAATGGTGCTTCTGGTCAACATTCTTCTGGAAGTGTGCGTCGTAGTCAATGGACGCTATCGCTGCGACAACGATGACCAGTACGTTTTCAAGCACTTTGTAGTCAACCGAATTTTCTACTTGCGGATGGGGGTCAAAATGATGACAAATCACTTAGCGATCAACCGACTCGCTGGGGCTATCGTTGAGCAATCGTGACGCTCAACGGGAGCTCCGGCGTGCTTTATTGGTGACTGAGAGTGGGGTGATAGTGAGTTATTTGAGAAAATACGGCAAATGGGTATCTTAGGCAGCCCACGTTGAAGTGCCGAAAGAGCACAGTATTTAAAGATCTCGACGAAGCATCCAGATCCAGATCGTCAATGTTCGCATAGAAGCTCTGAAATTTGCTCTGGTGACGACTAACAGCGAATTACACCGACTCGCGTGAACAACATATGTTTTCTGTTCGCTTCATATTAACGTTTTTGCACAGCTTCGGCTTCAAGCGGTTTTACGGCTTGGTCTTCGGTTTTAAAGCCT
>JNEY01000549.1:82763-94009 GCA_020875895.1 Aphelenchus avenae | reverse complement strand
TTGCGGTACTCGTCCTTGCAGGCGCGCGCTTCCAAGTTCTCGAAGATGGCGATGCACTCCTTAAACGTGATATGTTATTTCCTATAAGGTCTTTATGCCCTGTCACGGGACACCGGCGGGCCAGCGATGGCAACACTTACCCTTTTGTCACCAAGAAGATTCTTGAGACGTTTCGCGCTCTCGGCGAAAGAGCAGACGTGAGTCGCGCCGGTTGCGTCCTCGACCAGCAAGCTGAAGACCTGGCTCATGGTGGTCTTCCTGTTCTTGAAGGGGCTTTCGAACTCCTTATCGAGCTTGACGCGCACAATCTGCACGCGGACGTTCCTAAATTCATGATCTATAGAATTTTCCTCGCATTCAAAACTACTTACACGTCCTTGCACTCCACCTGCCAATGAGCGAGTCCCTTCGTGACGATCTCCTCTTTCTTAATGCCGTCGAAGTCCAGAAGGGCTTCGCCGGATGCTTCCAGCTGCATGTTGTCGAAGTCCAGCTCAGCTCCAGACCTGTAAAGCCAACGAAAGGTTTAAAATTCCGAATCAAATTGGGGAACGTCCAGAAACACCGTGACATTTGCCCTCATCATCAATACATCACGGGGAAAGGAGGGGGGGTCTGGGCCGATGATCACGTAATCATTAGCATTAGGTAGAATGGTTTTCCACTAGGCGCTACCAGATCATAACTCGAATATATTTGCAGAATTTACGCCGTATATTTCGTCGGTGCCGCCTGCGGCGAGTATTTGTTAAAAGCCATTATCGTTTCCTGGATATACAAAATTCTTGACTAGCCTCAAACGACCGTATATAGTGTCTTGAATTCTCTGATATCATGGCAGAGAGGGGGGTCTAGGGGCTAATAAAGGTCCGATCACGGGAGGGAGGGGGTCCACAAAAGTGCCCTGTAATGATCAAAGAGTTTCTGGACGCTCCCTTACGGCCCGCGCGGTACGGTACAAGGAAACGTGCATACCCGTCAAGGTGGTCCTTCTTTGCAGGAGAAGCGGCGTCATTGATGCCGTCATTGTGGCGCTTTAGTGGCGACTGGAATTGCTGTTCTGACATGACCCTAGCTGACCGATGTGAATCTTGTGAAGCGTGGATGTGGAGAAACTTTATACAAGTGACGAACGTCTACATCTGCCGATTGAATTTATACCAATGCGAGTGCCCGCCTATTCGTGCCCAAGTCTAACCTTTTAATCGTTGTATTCGGTGTCCTCAAAGACATTGAGCCGCGGCTGATTCGAATTCGCAGGGCGGCGCCGGCATGCAAGTCATTTCAGTGCTCTCAAACTGGACAAAGCGACAACGGCGGATCAGTACCTACGACAAATCAAATGCAAATTAAATTCTGCGGCGTCATTGCTAGCGACAGATTGTACAGGTTTAAATCGGCCAAATTATCTATTAAGCGTTCAAAGTTCTTTTCATTCATCCGACTTAAGGGACAGAGATTAGCATCTGTGCATCCTGACCGGAGCGACATCTTTGACGTGCTTACCGACGCGCATGCCCGCAGACAATGCGTTCATTCGTGTAACCCAGCACCCTTTGCAAACACGATGCCTTTTGAGTAAATCCGCCGAAAAACGTCTCAAAGACACCGGTGTGAGAACGCTGAATGTTTCCCGTAGTCGGCCTGTCATTGATCACGTGACACAGCTGTGCAAGGCTCCTCCACAATGTCAATTGTTTAGCCGTCTATCACAATGGTTCGAGTAATGCAGGCGCGGAATGCTTTGACTGAACAGACTACCTATATGTTTTTACTTTGCGAATTTGACAGTACTTCTTTGTAAACAATATTCGCTGTAATGCCTGATTCCATTGCATTGTCGCTCAGTCTGACTTTCAACCGGTCCCAAGAACGTACTCGAGACATCCCGTCGTACGTTTGACCATGTGCAAAAGATGGATGTCGCAAATCTAGGCCAACCATGTCCAGTGTCTGTCCCTGACAGCGGTTTAGTGTCATTCCGTAGGCTATCCGGATAGGGAACTGGTGGCGCCTGAACGGCACAATGAACTTCTCTTCGTTGAGCGTAATCCTTGGCAAGAAAACTTCTTCGCCAGACTTGTCACCAGTTAGTATTTTGCATCTAAGGACGTGATCACCCATCTGGATTACGCGCATCCTCGTACCATTGCACTGGCCACTCTGTACATTTAGATTTCTCATGAGCATCACAGTAGCATTTAATTTTAAGTCCAGCCGATGATGTGGCAAGCCCGGCAACTTTACGGTATTTAAGACTTCTGTAGAAAATTCGGTATGGTTTACATCTGTCTCGTCAATTCCCGTATAGACCTTGGTTTCTCCCGGTAGCAGCTGCATTACTTCCTCATTAATTTCGTCTACTTGAGCATTCAACGGTGCCAGAATCGCTCGTTTTGCAAGCGTCTCATAATCAGAATCTAGGAGAGGCTCTGCAAATACCTGCTCTGCTAGGGATTCATTTGTTAACGTTTTTGACGGAAGCCGAACGAAGTCGTTTTCGTCGTTGAGTAATCCATTGCCAATTTTTAAGAGTCTTTTTGCGAATGTGGATTGCTCATGACCTGCGCGTACGTTCTCTTTGAGCCTGTAGGATGTAAAATGAGTCCACAGAGGCGAGCTGCTAATGACTAAATCAACTGTTTCCGCTCGCGTGGCACCCTCCTGAATCGGCAACGTTTGACGAAAATCACCGGCCAAAAAAATGCATTTGCCACCAAAAGGCTTGTCATTACCCATTATTTCGCGCAGCTTGCGGTCAGCAATTTCCAAAGTATACCGCGGCGCAGAAGGAGCTTCGTCCCAGAGGAATATATCAGTTGCCCTTAGTTCTTCAGCCTGCTTCGTGCCCAGTTCAATGTATGATTGAGAGTCCTTGTAAACAGGGATTGGTAGACCAAAAACTTTATGAACCGTCTTGCCTAAAGGCAGGTTTGTCGCCGCAATTCCCATGAATGCAACGCAGGTGACTTTTTTCCCAAGTGACACTGCCAGGTTGTAGACTGCACGAAAGAGAAAAGATTTTCCTGTACCCGCGGGGCCGTCCCAAAACTGGCACTTTGACGATCCAGGCTTCCCGTCAAGAGCTTTTTTTACTGCTTTAAACACTTTTTTCTGGCGTTTATTCATTTTCTTTGCAGCCTCGACAAATAAGAGCCTTGCTTCTTCCATGCTGACAATATCCTCAACAGACGCAGTACCGTCGTCCTCGCACACCGGCATGCTTTTGTAATCTGCCAGCGATTTTCCCATGTCGAGGAGTAACCTGTTTATGCTAATATACGCTAGTTTGTGCGCGGTCTGCTTGTCACAACGACGTTGGAAATCTTCCGACATGTCATCTTTGAACTTATCCCACAGGCATTCAGGCTTAGATGGACTGCATTGCGTTAAGATTGTGACAAAGAGCCCTCTCAATGTCCTTGGAAATTTGAATAACGCGGACTCCTTCAGGCAATTTTCGTACTCTGAATCGTCCCTTATCAAACCTCGTTCAAGGCAAGCTCTCGCGTATGTCTGGTACTTAACGCCACTCACAGTTTTAAGATCATCAAAGCTCTTCGGACTTGGGACATTCTGCAGCAGGATGCGCAAATGAAAGCGCTCAATTTCAGACGGGCTCACCGTGTGCAGTCTTCCGAGTGTGTTGAAATGAGCTTTTCTTTGCGTCCACTTACAGTCCTTGTCGTTCCACGTATGTTTTGTTGGCATCTCCGGATAGCACACATTTTCTTCTGGGTGAGCTTTGCAGTAGTCGAAAAATGCTAAAAGTTTCGTTTTTCTTTCCGCTTTTTCTTCATACTGTCTTTAACGTTGGGATCAAACACTACAACCTGCTCGTTTTCATCGTGAACCGCCAGGTGTTCAATAGCATGACTTTTGCCTTGAAGTTCCTTACCCATAATTCGCCAGCAAGCCTCTACAGGGCTTATGTATCTGTGTTCCACGTGTGAAGCGCATTCATCGTATTTAATGACTTTTGTGCCGTTCTCGTCGGTCGCAACCATCTCCGTATAAGCGCTATCGTAGCCTTTAAATATGTACTTGAACAAATATTTTACCGCTTGATAGTCCGCGACTTTTTCGACGTTAATGTGGCAACGAAACATTTTTAGCAATTTCGGGCAATAAGGTACCACCCATCGGTTATCATACTGAAACTGCCTGACTTCCACTGTCCGACCGTCGTTTCGCCGCCGATAAAAGTATTTCCCATCTTCGTTGACAGAAGTAGCTTCAGCGAACGATTTTGGAAACTTTTTGTCGCATTTCCCAAGCTTTTGCATGCAAATAGAGCTTTTGCGGCATGGGCCATGCAACATTAGTTTTAGCACCAAGTCGCGCAAAACGGGATCCGAATTGGCGTCCGGGATCTCTGCCCTTATCACTTTATCGACGTTTTCTGGCGTGCGCAACTTGTCTTTCCGGGCCAAAGTTACTAAAAGGTGCATATGGGGCATCCCCCGTTTCTGAAATTCGATGCTATACACGTAAGCAACGACTTCGCCAAACATTCCTTTCTTACAAACCAGGTCGAGTAGTTTCTTCTTTTTCAAATGAAAGACTCTTGCTACTATGTCCGGCCTGTCTGAAACTGTTTGTCCCGTCTTCAAGCACTTTAGGATGTCCGGGTCTTCCGAGCTAGCTGTCATTGTTATGAAGAGATCTGGCTTACCGTATTTTGCTACAGTCCGCATTGCATCTTGAAAGTGCATTGACATGTTTCTCGGGGATCCTTAATGCGTTGAGGGCAAAATTATCTGTCTGCCTATCTCCGCTCCAACTTGTTCCGACTTAGTTGACAAAAAGTCGGACAAGCCTCTATAATTAGCGGCTTTCAGCGTTGTTTGGTTCTTGTAAACGAAATCCAGTCTGTCCCATTCGATCCTCGCGTATTGATCAACAACCCATTGTTGGAATAACTTTCGCCCGTAATGCAAAGGGACGAAATTCACAGAGACTTTTTTCCCGTTGTTGTCAATGAAGTCCTCTCGAATTGCTAGCTTGCATTTCACATACTGATCCATAGTAAGCTTGCGTCCATTGTGTTTTCTTAACTCTGCAAACCACCCTCGGTTCCCGTTAGGGTAGAAGAGCGGGTACAACATTGGCTCAACGTTGCGGTTCAGCGGATTCAAGGTTTTCAGTTTTTTGCCTTTTTCATGAACAACTATCGCTGGCGGCTCGATATCACCATTTGCATTAGCTATAAATACGGCTGCCACTTCATTGCTGCGAGGCACGTTGTGTGTTCCAAACTTTTGCGTAGGCGTCTGAAAAACCAGGTTTATTTCCGGCCGAGTTTCCCCTTTATCATGTGCAAGTTTCTCCTGTTCATCTTCCTCGTCTTTCATCATTTGATAACTTTTCGCGTAGTCATTGTGCTGACGTAAATAACGCTCTATCATGGGATACAACCTGTAGCAAGTTTCGACCGCGTCACTTTTTTTCGAGGTTTTCCTCACGCTATCTCGTCGGAAGTTCAATGCCTCCTCCGTGTCGACGAAAAAGAGCTGTCCATTAGTGGGCGTCTCATCTTCGTCAGCTTTCGCCGCTAAGTTGAACTTGTGATATACTTGACCGGACACTTTAAAGCAGTACGGACCGTGACTTGCAAATTTGTACCTAGTTGTGCTAAGTGACGCAAGCGCGAAGGAACCATTTATCTTCCTAATATTAACGAAGAAATTACTTTTTTCCGTATAGTCTGCAGTAAATAATTTTTTGAACTCATCTGGATAACTTGGTGTCAAAGATACCTCATCGAAATTTTCATCGTTCACAATAATGTCGCCATCTCTGAAAAATAAATGTCCATGCCCGCAACAGTCGGCAAATGAGTCTATATCGACGCTGTTCCGTACTCGTTCCTCTTCGAAATGCAGCGCGCCGCAATGAATACACCTGACACTGAATTCAGATAGTCTGTATTGGTCTACGTCATTTTCCTCAGCGTCTCTGGTTGGCTCCTTCTGTTTTTGGCGTCTCCGCCGCTCCGCCTCAGCCTTACGTTTTTGGCGCGTGGATTTCTCATTCTGAGATTCAGCTGCAACCCTGCGCCGCTCCGCCTCAGCCTTACGTTTTTTGCGCGTGGATTTCTCACTAAGAGATTCAGCTGCAACCCTGCGCCGCTCCGCCTCAGCTTTACGTTTTAGACGCTCGGCTTTCTCACTCTCAGATTCAGCTGCAGTCTTTCTACGCTTGGCCTCAGCGTCACGTTTTTGCCGCTCGGCTTTCTCACTCTCAGATTCAGCAGCTCTCTTTCTCTGTTGTCTCAGACGGGCGGCTTCTCGCTGTCTTTCTTTCGCATCCAAATCATCCGATGTGCTAGGAAGTTCAGGATTGTCCATATGACTTATGTCCGACGCAGCTTGACACTTTTACTACGAAGTTCTGTGACTACAAAATTCTGGAATGACTTCACTGACTAACGCAAGCATGCGAATGAATCGTGGACGGACGCTCGCTCAAGCTCAATGTCCTCTCGCCTTGCTCCGCCCACACTATCGCTTCCGTTTCAGTGCCATTGCATAATGAGACGGTATTCACCCATTACCTAACCGCTTTACTTGCTACCATTTGACAGAAGTGAGAAAGAAATTGCGTAAGAACATCTCTCTTTATGCTGCCTGTGGAACATCGTTTCGAGCATCTGCAATGGCTGTGGCTTGGTAACATATGCAGATGATCGGCATCCTTGTACAATGGATGAGATGTTCCTAACATTCAGTTGAGGCTCCACAGCAGGAGAGATGTACGCATTCTAAGCACCATTCTGCTTATACGAAAATAGGAGTATCAGAAACAAAACATTATTGACCCCTTATCGAAAAACTGATGTCATTTTCGGATTCAGCGTGGTCGAAATCCATCAAAAAGTAATTTTGGTAATTCATTAAAATTTTTTGAATTTTTTACCCCTTAAGGGATACGGGGGTACCCCTATCGAAAACCTCATGTCATTTTTGGATTCAGCGTGGTCGAAAACCCCCAGGAGCGAAAAATCTCGGCTCAGCTCCTTCTTTGAATTTTTGACCATATATGGGCATGCTATTGACGCCCTATCGAAAAACTGATGTCATATTTGGATTCAGCGTGGTCGAAAACCCCCGAGGGCGAAAAATCGCGGCTCAAATCCTGCTGGGAAGCTGAAACCTGAAAAGCGTGACAGAGCCAGCCAGCCACGGCTCCCGATTAGTATATGTGATTATGCGCACTAGAGGTATCAGATTAAGTGGGTTCCAGACGGTTACCCTGCCAGGGGGCGGGGGGGGGGGTCAGGGGCCGGGGCCAGCGAACGGGCTAGCAGGGGCCGGAAGTCGGGGGCCGGGGCCGGCCCCCGGGCCGCCATAGTTGTCACTTTGGCAAGACTTTGTTCATTTTCATAAACATACGCAAATTTCTAAGTAGAATTGATTGTTAATTGTGCGCTCAGTGCTAACATATGCAAAAGAACCATAAACGTGAACGATTGATAGGAGTTGGCCATTTTCTTTTGCCATTCTCGCGGCATCTAGTTGAAAAATTGATGGAGCTTTACAAGTGGGGGTCTGGGGGCCGGGTCCAGGACCCGAAATCACGGCCCCCCTGCCAGGGTTGCCAGACGGTAACGCAAATTTGCTTTGCACTTATGCAATTACAAAAACACGTACGTTACAAATGGAACTGTCCGATGCCCACTGTGGAACTAGGTATGCAGGTAAAGCACGCAACTTGCAACCTATGAGATAGCGGCTACAACTAACTGTTTTAAAAATTTCTTC
Source organism: Aphelenchus avenae (assembly GCA_020875895.1). Classification (NCBI taxonomy): domain Eukaryota; kingdom Metazoa; phylum Nematoda; class Chromadorea; order Rhabditida; family Aphelenchidae; genus Aphelenchus; species Aphelenchus avenae. The sequence goes on along the minus strand of JNEY01000549.1, from coordinate 86,246 downwards.
ATGTACACAACCGTCCGGATGAAGCAATTTATTATCATCAGGCATGCAAATTATGTGCTGATCACGAAACTCTGCAGGCATCGCCTTCGGCCTGCTTAACCCCGTCCTCTTGGCGGACCTCCGGGTGCACCTCCAGCTGATCCCTGCTGCGGTGGCGGCCGCCCTCCTCCCGGCGGACCTTGCATGGGTGGCCGCCCTCCTCCCGGCGGACCTTGCATGGGCGGCCGTCCTCCGCCCATCGGACCTTTCATGGGCGGCCGTCCTCCGCCCATCGGACCTTTCATGGGCGGCCGTCCTCCGCCCATCGGACCTTGCATGGGCGGCCGTCCTCCGCCCATCGGACCTTGCATGGGCGGCCGTCCTCCGCCCATCGGGCCTTGCATGGTCGGCCGTCCTCCGCCCATCGGACCTTGCATTGTACGACGTCCTCCGCCCGTCTGACGCTGCATCGGGGGTCGTCCTCCACCCATCGGACCTTGCACGGGCGTCCGTCCTCCGCCCATCGGGCCTGTCGTTGGCCGTCCTCCGCCCACAGGGCCTTGCATTGGCCGACGTCCTCCGCCCGTTTGACGCGGCATTGGGGGTCGTCGTCCGCCCATCGGGCCTTGCATTGTCGGCCGTCCTCCGCCCGACGAGCCACGCATTGGCGGCCGCCCTCCGCGCGTCTGACTTTGACCTGAGGACCGTACTCCGCCTGGCGGACGCTGCATTGGGGGTCGTCCTTCACCCGTGGGTCTCTGCGCAGTCGTCCGTACTCCGCTCACCGACCCCTGCATTGTAGGCCGCCCTCCGTTCTTTTGACTCTGTACTGAAAGGCGTCCTCCGCCCGTCTGACCTCGCATAGATGACTGCCCTCCGCCCATCGGACCTCGCGTTGGTTGCCGTCCTCCGCCAGCCGGACTGTGCATTGGACGAAGTCCCCCACTCGACGCACCCTGCGTTCGCGAACCTGCGTGGATCGGCGGTGTTTTGGCAGACGTTTTAGCAGCACGTAGCCGACTGAACAGGTTACCGCCGGTGCTCAACGTTTGACCGGGCTTTTTCAGAAACGGGTGGTAACCGACGTCAGCTTGCTTGTTGTACGCCGTATTAGTTTTCGCATTGTACGAGGTCTTGAAGGCGTTCCGCGCTCCAGCGGAAAGCCATTTCGGTTTCACCCATTTGTTATTGCCGACGCCGTACTGGGGGCCTGTCGCGGATTCTTCCTGTTCGCCTCCTGACGCACGACTTGACGGACTCTGCATTTGCATAGCTGCATCCGGGGATGCTGTCTGTGCTCGTGACCCGCCAGTCGGCGTATTCGCCTTGCCTGAACGGTAAGTATTTCCAACCGACGCCCGAAGTATAATCCCCTTGTCCTCTCTCTTGAAATGTCCCTTAAACTTTTTCGCCGCTTTTCGTTCATTCAGTAATGACTCCAACGATTTGAAGCTTTTAAGGGGCAAACGGTAAAAAAAGCTACAAAAAGGCAACAAATAGTCCGTTCAGTTTAATGAATTTATCCAAATTAGCTGGAAGCAAAAATCAAAGGGGATGCGAATTCAACTAAATAAAATTCATAATTTAAAAAAACTATGTTTCTGGGATCTAACGGTGATTCAAAGCAGGGCTGGGGCTGGACTGGGCGATGACCGGGGACCCAGACACTGGGATTCCGGGACCGGGACCCCCCTAGCCCTGATTCAAAGGGGAGTGGATTCAAGCTTAATTGTGAGTATACAAACAACTTACCACGTGAACGGCTGCCACCTGCGCGACCTCCGTCGGCAGTACCACCAAGAACGGGCAACTTAGCAGACCGACCTCCCGCCTGACTCGTCGTGCGAGGAGGACCCGTGGGCCCGCAGAGACCAGTAGAGTCGCGTTTACAACCCCTCCGAGGTGATGCTGGTGGACTGGGGGATCGCTGAGAGCTGCCCCGTGCTGGACTCCCTGTGCCACTTCTTGCTGGACTGCGCGCTGCGCTGGCTGCTGGTGAATTCGATCCGCTACTTCCTCTTGGGCTGCCCAATAGCGACGGATGTGGTGATGGATATCCGCCTGAGCTGCTGCTGGATGAGCTCCATTGATATGGCTTCATAGGTCTCCCGTACTTCGGTTCGTAATATCCTGGGCTCTTCGCGGGCGATGGCGTTTCGTCCCTATCAAGAAATTCGTAGGCTTGGAAAATCTTTGCGAAGAGGCTCTTACCGTCCCCAGTAAGGCCTACTCGGACTTCCTGAATTGCTTCTTGGCAGAGGAGGCGTTCCGTCCTCCCAAGGAGGCCGCGAAGGACTCCCTGCGCCACTTCTTGCTGGGTTTGCGTCTCTATCGAGAAATTCGTAAGCCTGGAGTGTCTTAGCGGAGGCATGTCTTACCGTCTGTTTGCTTGCTCCCAGAAGGCCCTCCCTCCGTCGTAGCTTTTTGGCTGAGGAGGCGTTTTTTCTCCGTTTAAAACGAAATCATCAAAGGGATTTCTCTCTTCTTGACGGCCTGTTTGTCGAGAGGGTCCTGGTTGCGCGCCGTCGTTCGCTTGTTGTCGAGAGGGTCCTGGTTGCGCGCCATCGTTCGCTTGTTGCCGAGACGCTGGTGGATTGGACGTTCTCTGCCTCTTTGGACCCGGGCTGCCTTTGTACCAGCCACCCCACCCTACTTTCCTTCCGTGACCTCCTCCTCCGCGACCACTGCGACGCATACGGCGTCGCTCCGCTACGCCAGCCGCTTCATGTCCACGTAGATCTTGAACCGCAAACGTAAAGATCGCATGGCGCTTTTCTCGACGAGCAGGGAAAGTATCCCGTTGAAGGCGATGCTCTAAAATTAGAATGCTATCCAAACACTTTGATTGCAGCATGAGCGCGTACAAGGCAGCTTGCAGAAATTTTGTGATGACCACCGAAGGACCGGCTGGCTGTATAAGGTGATTTGTCTGGTCATATGCTCACGGGGGGAGTCATGGGCCTGCTCATGCGATGCTCTCGGGAGAGACAGCTTGAGAGCAGCATACTCTGGATACTCCATAAGGTGCGAGCTGTTCTACTTGCGCGGACTTACCCGAGGTGTCCGGATCGGAACTGAAAATCGCGACGCTTCCGTCCAAAGGTGTGCTAAGTCGCGCGTCGCCAGCGAAAGGCAGCGCCAGGACGACGACCCAAGCAAGCAAGCGAATCGGCAGCATCGCGTTCACGCACCGTAGATGTGACGCCGGGTTTTTATTCGCGCTAACAGCAATCGGACAACGTGTGCCATAAAACCGCTGCAGCAAAGGCCCTCCCCATTGTAATTGAAATTTTGCGCCGATATTTTATACACGTGTAAATTCGGCAACAGCATCGTATGAGAAACGTCTTTTCAGAAGTGCACAAACGATGAGGGTTATACGGCGAGATGTCACGCGGTTTACTTACGCGCTTCTTTCCCATGAGAATACGTTGCCAAACATCAAATCGAGCGCTCGCCTACTTGCATTATTCCGCGACCAGGAGTTTCTCGTAATCGTTTTTT